>RJWM01051588.1:0-10377 GCA_004363535.1 Dasyprocta punctata
AGGCATTTGTTCCATTACTACAGATCACAGATGCTTCCGATATTCAAGCTGATCACATTGTGGTGGACAGCCTCCGTCGATTTTTAGGCCTGGAAAGAAACATTGTGTTTGGAATCATTCCATGGGAATCCCAGTCAGCCATTTCCCACAACCTTCGGTTCTGTCTGGCTTCCAGGGCAAGGAAACATCTCTATATCCTGAAGGTTTCTATTTGACAGAAAGATGCTAGTCTTCAGTTAGATAGCTCTCATCTCTATTTAACTGTGAAACTGTCTGATTTGAACATTAAGCTTCAAATACTTAATGACCACTGATTTGTTAAGACACATACTCTTCAAGGCACTAGGGTTTGGGAATAGTGTGGTAAACAAGACTTCCAGAGTCCTCCATGGGATCCCAGACAAGTTAACAAATACAGGGCAAAGAATTTTTGATGGTAACAAGAGATATCAAGGGATTAGAAAGCCCTGAGATCCGGAGATTGTGCATGCAGGTAGATAGAGGGGAGGGTTAATATTTAGGATGGTTAGAGAAGTCCTCAGAGAGGGAAGCACCAGTTGTGAGACAGTCTCTGAGCTGTATGCACCAGGAAGACTCCGGTAGTTTCATTCTTTTTAATATAGCCACGTGCCGAAGTGCTTGAGTATAGCATGCAGCATGGAGAACAATAGTGTGTCCTGCCTCATAGCAGCCAGGATCCAGTAGGCCTGTTTCCAAATATAAGATCATAAGTGGTAATTGTTTGGTAAGAGCACATTATATTACATTAGTGCTTTCCATTTTGTTTTTAATGGTGGTAGTGTTTTTGATCACTATCTTTTTTTAATCCTCTGTGAGCTAAGTGCCTTTTGGTTGTTTGGAATCTGCTCCTTAGCTCCACTTTAATATTCCCATAGAGAATCTAAAGTTATTGCCTAATCCCCTAGCGGGGTATTGCCAGGGAGGAACACTGCTTACTTCATAATTCTTTAGAGGATAGAGAGCCTAGAAGGATGAATATACTGGACTTTAAGGTTGTATTTTTCCATTTAATTTAATAACCAATAAAATGATAAAATAAATCTAAAATCTTTGTTATGCTGAGTCTTACGGAGTTCAGTCACTCTTTCACAATCTATTGCTACCAAATACAAATTTTGCATTTGCCGTTGGTCTCTCAAGAGCTATCAATATTTCAAGCCAAGTTAACCCACCTTTTATGAGATGCAAACTAAAAAATTCAGAGTTAATTCTCTATTAAAAATAACAGGGCCCTTCTATTTCCCAAGAAGAAGGAAATTTAAATTCTCATTGTAAGAAGTATGAACTTGAAACAAGGATTGGTTTATTTCTGGTACAATATTAAGAACTTTATTTTTAAAATTTTCAAACAGAGGTCTGAACATGGAATTAGTCTATTATGACTTCCAATAAGAAAGGAGGATAAAAAGCACTGACTATTTCAAAAGAAATTACTTTAGTAGAGAAACACTATAAAGGGTCAAGAAACAACCCATGGGGGAAATATGGGCAACAAATATCACAGATAGTTAAATGTTGGGTTTTAAGAACAGTTCTTATAAACCGAGGAGAAAAATTCTAAGATACCAAAAGGAAAAATAGGGTAGGAATGTGACAGGTAGAAGAACATAAAAAATTTAAATTATTTCATAAGCGTATAGAGACATTACTTATGATAGCAGATGTATTAATTGACAAAATTGTTAAATATGAGAACATGTCTGGGGCAACACATTTTTATACTGTGGAAATCATGCTACTTCTGTAGAGAACAATATGGCAACAACTGTCAAAAATTTAGAAGCAGATAGATCTTTGTCTAGTGATTCTTTTAGGAATTTATCCTCAGACAGATGTGAAAAGATTTCTGTATAGAAGTATGTATAAACTTTTGCTTTATTTCTAGTAGCAGAAAGCAGAGTAATAGTGGGTTAATTTATGGCATATCAACACGTTGTCATACTCTAAAGCCATAAAAAGAGGGACATTTATATGTATTGATGCGGAACCATCTTTAAGATATAGCGCATGGAGGCCGGATGTGGTGGCATATGTCTGTAATTCCAGAATTCTGGGAGACCAAGGCAGCAGTATCACAAGTTTGAGCTAGCTTGGGCAACTTTGCAACTTAGCATGACCTTGTTTTAAAATAGAAAAACAATCCAGGGACGCAGCTCAATGTAAAGACTCTGAGTATAATTCCCAGTACCAAGTAAACAAAAAGAGTATTATATGGTGAACAAAACAGCACACCAAATAATATATCTTGATACATGTATATGCTTAGAAGCATAAATGCATTGAGTATCTTACAGAATTGATCTAGTTATGTTTTTGTGACTGCAGTAAGTATCTTTGGAAATACACCTGAAAACTAGTAACTGTGTTTGGCTCTGGGGAAGGGCAAATGAGTGCCTGAGGAAGAAAAAGACACCATTTGCTTTTTTATGATTTCAGATTCTATACCATGTAATAATTTTACTATGATTTTTATTATGTTTTTAAACTTACTGATGTAATGGTTTATGAATTACTTTCTCAGTTTTGTATCAACCTGTGTCCTAGGATAAACCTCTCATGATCATAAAGAATATGATGTGTAGAGAATGTGGGAGGGTAAAATTTGAAAAATACAGAAAACACAAAAATAGGTTTTGCTATATAGGATTTATAAGTCCTGATTTTTTTTCATATTTGCTTCAAGCTTTTTTTTTTAAATAAAAGATAAAATATTGCAGCTAAAATGGAATTGCTCTCTTTTTTTTTGCGTCCAACTTCTCTTCCCTTCCATGAAGGACAATAACCATTATGACCCTGATGGAGGTCCTTTCAGGTTATTTATTGGCAGTTTTGCACACACACACACACACACACACACACGGTGGCAGCAGATCACACACTAGTTATCATCACAATAGAGTGAAGGTGGAGGGCAAGTTACTGGGAATTGAAGCAACTAATATTTGGTTTCTGTGGGAATAATAATATCTATTTATTTTTTATTTTGAAAAGAATAAAACCAAATGAAATAAAACAGAATAGAGACAATCAAAACAAAACAATGAACATGGTATATGACTTCAAAAAAAGATAAAAGAAAATCAATAATGGTAACTATAATACCTCTTGTTATCTTCAGAATAATTGCCTATACCATCAAGCATAATAAAATCATACAAAATAATACAGAATAAAACCAATAAAAACAAAACAACAGAAGCAATACAGGACTTCAAAACAATAGTAAAACAACAGTGGCTACCATAATGTCTCTTGTTATCTTCAAAGTAGTCGTCTATACCATCAGACATAGTACAACCAAACAAAACAAAATAGAATAAAATCGTTCAAAACAAAACAATGAAAGCAATACAGGGCTTCAAAACAAGATAATAGGAAGTCAATAATGGCTACCTACCATACTATGTTACCTTTTTTTTGTTTGTTTGTTTGTTTTTGTTTTTTTTTTGCAGCACCGGGGATCAAACTCACAACCTCGCACCTGCCAGACAGGTGCTTAAATCACTGAGCCACACTTCTGGCCCTAGTTTTTTGAGGCAAGGTCGCACTATGTAGCTCAGGCTGGCCTTGTGCTCACGTTGTAGCCCAAGCTGGCCTCGAACTCACAATGCTCCTCCTACCTCAGCCTCCCGAGTGCTGGGATTAAAGGCATGTACCACCATGCCCAGCTCCATACTATGTTATCTTTGAAATAACTGTCCATGCCATCAAATATAATAACATTAGACAAACTGAAACAGAATAAAACCAAACTAAACGGAACAATGAAAACAATACAGGATTCAAATTACGATAATAGCTTAACAATGGCCGCTACCTTCCCTTTTTAGAGATTTCCTCTTTCTTCATTTTCATGATATGTATTGTACATCTTGGACCCCACTAACTCCTTTAGCTTTTTATACTAGGGAGACAACACAGTATTCACCCATGTGACTCTGAAACTTTTCATCCATGAGCATGATCTCAAGTTGTATCCATTACCTACAAGAGACTCGAGGTTATCTTTCTTTGTAGCTGAGTAGCTTTCCATTGTATAAAAATGCCATGCCTTTCTTGTCCTCTCTGCAGCTGATAGGCAAGATACTCCCACTTCTTTCTGGTTCCCTGTCACATAGAACATTGTTCTCTCTCCTTTGATTTTCAATCTATGAACCCCTTTCGAGTTAAATGTGTTTCTGGTATAAGGCATATTGATGAATCCTGTCTCCTGATTCACTCTGTCTGTGTTTCTTTTTATTGGTGAATTGAGGCCATCTACATTAATGGGTATGGCCAACATGTACTGCCTTGTCTCTGCCATGCTATTTTCCTGCCTTTGGCTGCCTACATTTCCTCTCCATTCAATTGTCTGCCCCGCTTGGTGATCCCCCTCTGCCTCTGTTCCTGGAGCTGTGGTCTTTTTCATCTCTCTCTAGAATGTCCTTCAGTATTCTTTGTAGGGTTGGTTTGGTGGTCATGAATTCCTTCAGTTGTTCTCTGTCATGGAAGTATCTTGTTTCTCCATTAATTCTGAAAGAAAGTTTTGCAGGGTGCATCAATCTGGGTTGGAAGTTGTTTTCTTTCAGGACTTGAAATTCTTCACTCCAAGCTCTTCTTGACTTGATGGTTTGTGTTGAGAAATCTGTCGTGATTCTGATGGGTTTTCTTATATAGGTAATATGTTTCTTTTCCCTAACAGCTTTTAATATTCTGTTCTTCTATTGAATTTCTGGGATCTTGATTATCATATGTCTGGGTGTGTATCTATTTTGGTTATGGCTAGCTGGAGTTCCATATGCTTCACTTGTCTGAGTGTCACTTCCTATTCCTATGCTTGGGAGGTTTTCTGATATTATTTCTGTAAACAGACTTTTAATGCCATTTGTGTTGACCCCTGCTTTTTCACTCACACCTATTACTCTTAAATTATATTTCTTTGGGTTGTCTTGCAGCCGTTGAGTTGTTACTTCCAGGTTCCTAGTTATTTTTAAGAGATCTTTTCTTTCACGATCGAAAGCTGCAAACCTATCTTTAAGGTTTGAAAGTCAATCTTCAATTTCTTTCTTTCTTTTTTTTTTTTTTTCTTTTGTGGCACTGGGGATTGAACTCACAGCCTTGTGCCTAGCAGACAGGTGCCTAAGCCACTGAGCCAAACTCCTGGCCCTAGTTTTTTGAGGCAGGGTCACACTATGCAGCTCAGGCCAGCCTTGTGCTTGCGTTGTAGCCCTAGCGGGCCTCGAACTCACAACGCTCCTCCTACCTCAGCCTCCCAAGTGCTGGGATTAAAGGCGTATGCCACCACACCCAGCTTTTTATCTTCAGTTTCTTTCAAGTGGTTTTGCCAGCTTTTAATGGAGTTTTAAATTTCCCGGATATCTCTTTGAATTTGTTTCATGTATTCTAAATCTTTCTTATATTGTTCATTCAAGGTTTCTCTCAGTTGCCTATACTCCTCCATTTTTTTCTATGTCTGCTTTAGAGGTGATTAGCAATTCTTTTATTATGTTTTTCATTTCTTCTTTTACCTGAGATAATATTTCTGTTCTAATTTCTTTTATAGGCTCATGAAGTTGTTTCTTTACTTCACATGCCTTCGCTTCAGAAATTTCACATGTGCAACTCTCAGTCTCTTCCATGTTTACCTCACCTGGACTTGCTCTGCTTAGGTTGGAGGCCAGAGACTGCCTCTTGCTTCTTCCTCTTGATATATTCCTGGGTTTTTCTGAACAAGTGGGTACTGGGGTCCCAGGCACTTAGCACGTTGGCTGCAATTTCTCTGAAGTGAGACTGTGTGGTTCTTTTAGCCAGTGCTGGCTATAGGTGCACTGGTGCAGGACTGTCTGCTGTTTTCCCAGCCTGTGTGGCTCCCTGATGGCTGGTGGAGTGTGCATAGGGGAGGGGCTGGCCACCACCTAGCTGGTTAACACCCCATAGCTGGTTACAGGAGAGGATCTTTCATGATGGGTGCGAGGCGGCAGGGTCCACTGCGGCCTCCTGACCAAGCTGGTCACTGGCAGGGAGCCCCCAGGATGGCCATTAGAGTGTGCATGGGAGCGGAGCTGGCTGACGCTTGTGGATCTGGGCTGGTCATCAGCAGGGATCCTCCACTATGGCCCCCGGAGTGTGCCCGGGGGCAGGGCTGGCCCCACCTCCATACCAAGCTGGGTACCTGCAGGAAACCTCTGTGCTGCCACAGGAATGCACGGGGTGGTCAGGGTTCAGGCCATACGATTTCCCCCAGTCTGTACCCAGCTAGGAGCTGCAGGAAGAAGTCTGCAGCAGTTTTGATTCTGGGTTTATCTGGCCCAACTCCAAAATGGCTCCTGGTCAATGGCTCTCACCTGTGGGAGGACTGAATCCTCTGCATTCACTGCCAGCCAGTGCAGACCTTTGCATCCGCTGCTCCCTTCCACCACTGTGTCTCTTTGCAGAGGCCTCTGGGGTCACCAACCACCACAGTTTCTGTGACCATGCATCCCCAGTTCCTGTGACCATGCATTCCAACGGTTCCTCTCATGCAGTGAGTCCGGCTCTGGGCAAAGGTGCCACCAGCCACTGCCTTCTTCTTCATTTAAGTTTTTCTTTTTACTCTCTCTGTGGGTTTCATTTCTCACTTCGGATTCTTCATGGGTCCAGGGGGCCCACTTCCTTCCTTCTTGTCTTCCCCATGATGCTATACTCCAGCATCTGGACTGTATCTCTCAGAGAGGCTTTTTACTCTGCTGCTTACTGTTCCACCATCTTCTGGGGCTGGGGAATAATAATATTTACAAAGATGTAGAGGCAACTGGCTTTTTCTGACGATTCTAAGAAGTGAAGGCAGTGAAAAAATTGAGACCATTCTTGGAAAATTGGAATACCTTTGTGACAATTTTGGAGGAGTTTCTTATCCCCCATAGTTTCAGGGCAGATATGACAGAGCACCAAGCCAAGGACATGATTGTATGGGTCCTGAATTTAATGCCTCGTAGAAATCTTCAACCACACACATGGGCAGATGTTTTCATTGTACCCTTCTATCTAGGCTTCTGGTGGTTACTAGGGGTAGTAGCTACCAGCCAAATTAACAGAGCAAGTTGTAGAGTTTCATTCAATACCTGTATCAATCTAAGAAATAATCAGAGCAATATTCTCCAAAGAATAATAATATTCTGGGGATAACAGAGCATTGCATTGGTAATAGGCATGCATGCCATGGTAAACTATGTATGTATTCAAAGAAGTTAGGGCAAAGGAGAGATTTTAAAAGAAACAGATGAGGAGGATTACATCATGTATTTTGAAACAATAATGTGGAACAGAAAATTGCTGAACGTCTGTCCATGGAGAAGTACTTTTCTCTGAGTTTGTGGTGGTCTCTATACAAGCTTGTAGTTCTGGTAGTCTTTGTAATAGCTGCTGTCACCAAGTATGGGCAAGAAACCTTTCTTTACAACTTCCAAGCAGTATTTACTGCTCCCCCCTACATTTTTTTTTTTTTTTTTTGGTCAGGGTTGACACAGGAAATTCCATTTTGCTTTCAATTTAGTTTTACAAAGGAATATACCAGGTTAACAGGGAGGGTCCAGGAAAGGCAGCCTTTAGCCAATACTTCTTATGGGTGCATACAGGTCACCTAGGAAGTCTTACAGTGATGCAAATTGACAGTTAGTAGATTTGGGACCCAACCATTTTTAGTAGAGGGGAACTTTCTAGAATCTTGCTACTCAAAGTGAGGTCAGCAGAGCTGCATCTCCTGCATTACTTGAAATCTTATTAGAAATACAGAATTTCCCACACTTACCTAGGAAGAAGAATCACCTCTCAAAGAGACATGAGTCAGCCGATGGGGAACATGGCTTTGGGGGCTAGCTGTTAGGTGCTTTCTATGTATTCCAAAGCCATTGCCGAAGGCAGCCTAAAATTTCCAGTAAAGGTTTATGGTCAACACCTGGACCAAGGCCCTGCTTGTACTCTGGATGACAACCTGCACTCTCAGACTGAACTTGCAGCCTTGCTCACGACTGGTTTTGTGCACTGAATGTCTTCATGCTCCTGGATGGTAGGAAGTACTGTCAGACTTGGGGGAGGATTTAGGCTGTGTCTGCTATGATCTTGGGGGAGAGGATGGGTACATGAGAGTCCGCAAAGATTCATGCAGGACCGGCAATGGGCAGGAATTCCACAGAGGGGGGTCAGAATACTGAGGCCTACTTGTCCTGCTGACCCATGGTCTCCTGAATATGGCTTGATAGTTATGCTCTCCTTCTACTCCTTCTCCAGAAACTGAGTTTGGTTTATTTTTCTGGCTCCTTCAACTAGAATACACAGCAGGTGCCTAGTGCTGCAGCAGAAATCCAAGAGCCCACAGCTGCAGGGAACCTTCAAGGGCATACGGCATGGCCTCTGGCTAACTAACTCCTTGTCTCAGAACTCGTCCAAACAGCCCTTTGGAGGCCTCCTGCCTTGAACTCCCTCAAAATGCCTGGTTCTGGCTCCTGCTTCCTTCCTAGCTCATTTCCACCCATGCAAGAGGGATGGCTGCTGCAGCCTGCCTTGCCAGCTATACCCTCCCCTAATTTTGTCTACCTTGATTGTTTCTCAGACCCCCCGAGCCTAGTGTTTCAGTGGAAGCTAATACATCCAGATTCCCCACCTGGAGAGGTGAGCTGTAGAATCAAGCAGATCCAGTAGCGGATGTGCTCCTCTTTCCCATTCTCCCAGTGCTTCGGAAATCTGGGACTGGACCAGACCCTGGTGAATAGGCAGAAGTTGGATTTTGAGGAGCTGGGACCAAGGACCTGGGACAATCTCCTGAGCACTTACTTGCCTTCCTCTAGGAGCCAAGTTTGGACCCTTGGGGAACAGAGGCAATCTTTTCCCTGGCCACTGAAGAATGCTCCTGAAGAGTGCTCACTGTCCTATGTGTGTAGAAGTCACTATGATGACAGCCAGTTTCACAAAAAGAAAGAGCTTTAGTGAGAGGTCAGCCAGCAAGAGGTCAGAAGCAGAAAGTTCATACTTGCCTCTCTGATCAGTTGTGCTCAAAGGAATTTATAGAAAGTGAAAAGGGAGATGTTGCTTGTATGGCAAGGAGCAGCAGTTGTGTGGTTGCTTTGCATAGGCCTAGATGGTCATCATGCCTCTTAATAGGTGTGTGCTCTATGAGTTGGATCAGGTGGGTATTGAGTTATATCCAAAGTTTATTTACTGAAGGGACTGGCTGCTTCTACACACGTTCACACTTAAAAAGCTGTTTTCAAACTGTCCTTAAGGGAATTTTGGAAAAACAACTTTGTCACTGCGTTACTTAAGGAATGTATGTCCAGATTTGCTCAGGCTTTAGAGATTTCACTTACCTCCTATATATGGCTCCAGTAGGCCCCTAGGTAGGGCAGCACAAGTATTATTAAATCAATAATACAGCCTTGCTGAACCCAAGATCACAGCTTTCCTTGTTCTCTCCTGGTACTTAGAAGCAATTTTTATTTTTTACTAAATTGGCACTTGTAATCCAGATACTTAGGAGATAAGGCAGAATGTTTAATCACACAACTTCAAGGCCTGCCTCAAAATTAAAAAAGGAGCCCGGTGTGGTGATGCATGCCTGTACCTGGCACTCTGGGAGGCTGAGGTAGAAGGATCTAAAGTTGAAGTCCAGCTTGGGCCACTTAGTGGCCAAAGGAGACCTTATTAAAAAAAAAAAGCAGTGTAGATCAATGTGAAGCCCCTGCGGTTCAATTTCCAGTGCCAAAAATAAACATAAATTAATAAATTTACAGTTAAGACAAAATGACTAAAGTTATGAGAAAGTTTAAGTGTTCTCAGCTTGCCAGAGACCCCATCTTTCCCCTAGTAGTCCACTTCCTGGCCCCTGGTCCTTGGCCCCTATCTGTCCCCTCCATCATCCAGGGCCCTGCCCACTGCTCTGACAGTGGCCTGTTCACCACCTACCTGTGCCCCATGATGTGCACTGGGAGTGTGGTGACCACCACATCCCACTGACCCCTGAAAAGTGTTGCAGGTGGCTGTACCAGAACAGGTAGGAAATCAAGCCTCAGGCCAGCACACAGCTGGCCCAAGCAAAGTAAAATTGAATAAAGTAAAATCGGTAAGACCAAGAGAGGATTTTAAGTAAGATCAATTGGAGGAAAAGCCTGGATGGATTTGGAGAAAAGGAAGGTGCCTTAGGGTCCTTTTTTCTTTTTACCTCCCTTTTCTTCCACTGAGAACTTTAGCTGAGCTCCAGTTGTTCAGGAAGATTCTCCTGCCTTCACTACCTTCCTCAATATTTCCATGCTGCTCTTTTAGTCCTGTTCAAAGGCTGAGTTGTAAGTAGACCAGACCAAAGAGCTGCACCAGCTGCTAACAGATAACTTGAGGCTCTGATGTCCA
>RJWM01051589.1:0-10376 GCA_004363535.1 Dasyprocta punctata
TTTTTTTTTTTTTTTTTTTTTTTTTTTTTTTTTTTTTTTTTTTTTTTTTTTTTTTTTTTTTTTTTTTTTTTTTTTTTTTTTGCTTGTTTGTTTGTTTGTTTGAGGAACCTCCATACTGATATCCACTGTGGTGGTAATAATTTCTATTTCCATCCATAGTGTATAAGTTTCTTTTTCCTGGTCATCATTAACAGATTATTTATTAGAGAAGAGGAAGGGGATTATGAATGAGGAGAAAAGGAAAACAGAGAGCAATGGGGAGGTAGTTATAATAAAAATATTTTATATGAATATATGAAAATGTCACAATGAAACTCATTGTTCTGCATAATTAATTTGCACTAAAAGAATCAAAGAAAGAACACCTGTGAATTTTAAATTAGAAATCAAAGTGAAGATTTACCATTATTTTTCTTTTTCAAAAAGATACTGATTTTCTGCCTTTATTAAAAATATCCACAACGATACCTCAGAAACAATGAAACACTGATCGCATTCCACACTGCATACTCTTAACACCAATTGAAATCAAAAGAAACAAAGCTCCTGAGAGAAACTGACTGGCTCCAACTCACAAGCAAGAAAGGTCCAAATCAAGCCTGAGCCATATGTGCCTGAAACCAAGCTGGTAAAAGACTACCAGGCCTACAGCAAAGGGACAAAAAGCTACGGGGTCAATGTGAACACAAAAAGAAAAATCATCCCGGAGAGGGGGACTGCTCAGGGTTGGCACTTGCCTGTCACCGCAGTACTCTATTATCTTTTCCATCCTTAGTAACTTACACTCCATCTCAAAATACAAAATAAGAGAACAGCTGATGACTCAGTGGAAGGGCTGGTGGTTCTACCAAACAAAAAAGCATACAGATAATCGATAAGTGGAAGTCTTCATGGAAAAAATTTTAAATAGCTTTAAATGCACAAGGAATGAGAGACACAGACAACTCCTCTTCGCAACACCAGGTAACGTCACAGACCTCGACAATGGTCATCAGTGAAGGCTGGAACTATTAGGTAGAAAGCTGATGGTGACCTTCCAAGGGGTCTGGGAGTAGAGATAAGACTTTGGTGTGCACAGAATGTGACATCACCAAACATTTCCAGCCTGTGACTGGAAACTCAGTGTGACTCTAACTGATCAAGCAGAACGCACATTGGCTAATCTATCTCAGCATCCCTGCAACAGTCAGCCTATTCCTTCTGATGCTTGGTGTGTGGCATTACCTATGCACTGCCTAGAAAGAGGGAAAGAATGGAAGGAATGAAAAGAGGAGAAGAGAAGTGAGGCCAGGTAGAGAGACAAATAGGAAAAGAAATGAAGGAACAGCCTAAAACTTACCAGACCTGTAGATTGGCATTTCTCATCCTTGATGCTATTGACATTTGGAGCCAGGTGATTCTTTGGGTAAGGCTGTCCTGTGTTATTGTAGGGTGCTGATTCTGAAGAATGCTCATCCTCTACTTTCTAAATACCAGAAGTGCACCCCCTTTGGGTTGTGACAGTCAGAACTGTCTCCAGCCATAGCCTAATGTCCCATGAGAATGAAAATCATACCAGTTTACAACCACTGTTTAATATCTAACAACCAATTTGAGTAAAAGCAAGAATTATAAGGATAATTAAATGAAACACCAAGAAACAGTGAGGTGGAGAATGAGCTGTCACCATACACTTCCCATTAACAATAGAGCCATCTGCCTGGTTAGAGATCCAGAACCCACGCTTGATTGAATTCCTAGAATCTTTCCCTACCCCATATGTCTCAGTTAGTGTTACATGTATAGGTAATATTAGTAGACAAGGAGGAAGGGGTACAGAGGAGGAAAGCAAGTCAACAAAGGAAATTCTGTAAAGCCACCTGAGAAAGAGCAGAAAATATCAACCGGAGAACTAACTCTTGGAGACCTGTTATATCCCCACTCAGACTAAGGCAAACATAAATGAAGAGTAAATGTGAACTACTTATAACTCTGGGTAAAAAAGCAACAACACATTTTAAAAGGAAATTCAGAATATTAGGCACCATGAGATGAATTCTATAATTCATTAACAAGTTTTTCAGTATCTATAGGTTATCCTTGAAAGATCGACATAAAGTGGCATTCCCGTGACCTAAGAGATGACAGTTAAGTCACTGTTGCAAAGACTAAAAAATCATTCTGAGGGCTACCCGACAAAGAATGTGAGAAATTTACATTGGTGGCCTACTATTAAATGGGAGGCTGCATTCCCTTAAACTATCTTCACTATTAATAATGAATAATGATGCCCATGAGAAGTTTTTTCAAGTTCAACAAACTTATTTTATAGTTCTTATATTCTCCAATACTTGAATAGAAGTTAATCTAGTGAATAATCCTCCAGAAGGATCCCGACCCCTTGCACAAACCTGTCTTGCCCATCAAAATTTTCACTACATTTAGTGAAACATCCAAGAAGGATTCAGGCATAGCAGCATAACATTCTGTTTTGCAACATTTTAACAAATGAGAAAGACTTTTCATTTCATTTTTTAATATTTCCACACTCTTCTGAATATTATTTATGATATAAAAATGATTATATAATAGGTAACTTGTCAATAAGTCACTTTTTATATACTTTACACACATCCTTTATCATTCATTCCCTTTCAAAATACTGTTTTAGGGAGAAAAGCAATATTATTCTTTTATTTCCTTTCAAAGGAATATAAAACTTTTAAACATCTTCCCACATAAGAACTGAATTTCCAGGCAATATTAATAAGTGAACAATCACATCTTTCAAGCAGGAAGCCGAAATTTGTGAGCTCCAAAGTAGTTTGTACAAAAAGAAAGAAAAAAAATCTTCCTTTTTTTTTTTTGCTTTGGTGATGAAATGTCAAATACAGATAAGAGAAATAATTTTAAAATCCTATGTCTTTCTTTCAGTATCACAATAGCTCCTAATGTCTGCTTCTAGTCTCTTTCATCTCCCTATTTATATATAATTTTCAAATGAATCTTTGTGGAGCCTGTACTATTGTATTATTTGCCAGTTCAACAGGTTTCATTGCTTTCTTGTCACTATTCATGTTCTAATTTCTAATTATCTGATAAAGCCCTCAATAATCTGTCTCCAGGCAAACCTTCCAAGCATAGCATCCAGGACCCCTCCTCTTTCTGTGTCCAGGAAACTAGCTTGACCACCACGTACCCTTGTGCACTATGGTTTCCTACTCTAAAACTTTATTTTCTGTTGACCCTTTTTATTGGGACAGACCCTTTCTTGAAATCATCTTTGCCTTCAAGGTAACCCCATTTAAATCATGATTTGATTAAATGTCACTTCTTTGAAAAAAGTAACCTGGCCGACCTATCAGAATTGATTTTATCTATTTACCATTCCAGCAGCTCTTAGAGTCACTATTAGAGTAAATGTTCCTTTACGTTTTTCTTTACTCTAGTTAGATGACAGGTTCCTTACAGCAAGATTTTCAGATGTTTCCTTTAGACCTACTTCACTGTGGGTTTGCCAACTTCCAAAAAAAAAGAGGATTGTCTCACAGGAGGAAAACAACCTACTCCACAACTCCCCTAACTCGACTAGATACCCCTGAATGATCTATGCGTGGCTGGGCTGTGCAGTACACATGGATGAACTTTGGAAAACTGAAAGAATTATAAATTAACTTACCTAAGAAGAATGATAGCAAGATGTGTCACAGAATGGAAGGAGGAAAACTGGAACAATCATGCTTCAGAAAGAGATGCAGAGTAGGTAGTAAAGAGATGAAAACGTGGCAATCCCATAAAGAGTAGAAACTTACTGTAGGAAAGAGACTAAAGGAGGCATTTCAAGAATGTTAGCCATATAATCTCCTCATATTAGTCAGCTTTCTTATCACTGGGAACCAATACCTGATACCCACAATTTGAAAAAGAGATTTGATTTGGCTCACGGTTTCAGGGGAGTCAGTCCATGTTTGGATGGCTCCAAAGAAGGAAGGAGCATCATGAAAGAGGGACATAGCAGAGAAAAACTGCTCACCTCAAGCTGGCTGGGAGGCACAGCAGGGCACAGCTCCAGAGAGGAAGGGCAAAGGGTCAGATATAGACTGCAAGGTCATGCTTCCATGACACATCCAGACTTGCCTGGTGGTGTGCTGTACCAACTCTTTGCATGGCTCCCATGCAAATCAACTTGGCAATCCACCTTAACCATCACAGCACTCCCCTTCATTCTCCATCCATGGCCTTAACATTGAGATTTGTGATGGTTTGTAAACGTGACCACTTCCAGGACTGTCATTAAGGTTGTCACTTCATAGAAAGAGAGTTAATTTAATGGAGTCCAGTTATAATACGTTACAAGGAATCCTAGAAATGTATATTTATACTTTATGTATTACTTTTTGGTTTGAGTACATATACAGTCTCTACAAAAGCTATATTTTAGCCAAATTTGTAACATGTTTTCATTAGCTCATTTTCTGCTATTAGTTTCATTGTCTTTATAATATTCCTTCTTAAAAGAAAATTCATCAGGCATTATTAAATTGACAGTTACTTAACTGTAAGAGTGAATGAACATTTGCAGTGCTGTTCTATCTAATAGTCAGATCTTTGAAAAGCAGAATTGAGCCTTACAAAATCTACTTGTATTTATGTGGGCTACACTTTTCACTAGCAAAAAGCATTACTTTTGACTAGCTGAGAAATAAAATATAAATTTCTCTGTCTCTAATCAGAATCATAGTTGAGATTAATAGAAGTTTAAGTCAATGAGTTATTTCCATTAATGCATTCAATTTATACTTTGTCTGCCATAAATACATTAAGGCACTGTGAGTCCCCCACAGAAAACTCTTTTTAATACTAACTTCTACTTCCTAAAATTATTTATCTCTTTGCTGATAAAAACTCCATTTTCTCAAAGTCAAACAATCATACTTAGGTATAAACTGTAGAATGTAGTGGTTGGAGAATGGGTTAAAAAATCTGAATATATCCACTATATGAAATTAATTTTTATGGCTGCCAATCTTTAATTGGTGCAATTTCAGTGACAGAGTGTAGAAAGAATTTGGATAAAATTAAATTTCAAAGGACCTTAATGGTACTATCATAACTCCTATCCTAGCTACTATACCACCTATGATAAAGCCACTCTAAACAGCCAGGCATGGTGGCACATGCCTTTAATCCCAGCACTCCAGAGGCTGAGGTAGGAGGAGAGTTGTGGGTTCGAGACCGGCTTGGGCTACAACATGAGCAAGGCCAGGCTAAACTACATAGTGCGACCCTGCCTCAAAAAATACAGGGCCAGGAGTTTGGCTCAGTGGCTTAAGTGCCTGCTTGGCAGGCACGAGGTTGTGAGATAGAGCCTTGGTACTGAAAAAAAAAAAAATTGTTCTCCCATTTAGAAAACATTAGGAGACTTCTGAGTTTCCGGACATGATATCTGTTATCACTGAGAGACCAAAGCCCATCTCCCTTGGTTTCGGGAGCACCTCTCACCCCTGCTCTGGGGAGCCATTCTCCTCTTGGCTGGGAGTTTTGATGGAGTTGTCATTCAAAATGCCCTCTTTGAGAAGACAAACCATGCCTTCCCATGAACCAGGATCCACCATGCAGATCGGGAAGAGACTCAGCAAGAAGACAAAGCACAGCCAGGCGTGGTGGTGCACGCCTTTAATTCCAGCACTCGGGAGGCTGAGGTAGGAGGAGCATTGTGAGTTTGAGGCCCACTTGGGCTACAACGCGAGCACAAGGCCGGCCTGAGCTACATAGTGCGACCCTGCCTCAAAAAACCTAGGGCTGGGAGTTTGGCTCAGTGGCTTAAGTGCCTGTCTGGCAGGCGTGAGGCTGTGAGTTCAATCCCCGGTGCCATAAAAAAAATAAATAAATAAATAAAAGCCACTCTAAACAAACCTGTGGAAGAGAACTCCACATCACCCCTACTTTTCTTCTGAATTATTTTGATGAAAAACTTGGCTGTGAAGAACACCAACATCTAAAATAGCATGCTTCTTTTCTGCTTTTTGAGGATTACAAGTTGTGAAACTGAAACTCAGCATAAGACAATAAACCCAAGACCTCACCAACTGCAGTTGAGAATTAATATGCTCCATCACATCTTAGAAAAGGCTTGATCATTCACATAAAGTGTATACTTTCAACACAGTGCTCATTACTGTCATCTGAGAGTAAATGCTTTGAAGAAAATAGATTCGAAAATAATTCTTTGAGCTGCCTGCAATTGGCAGGCCTGGGGTATACTACTTGAAACAATTTAAATAAGTGGAAAGATGTGAAGTCACAGTTGCTTTACCAGCTGTGACTGTTTATTAGAAACAAAAATGGAAAATCTTTACAACCCTTAAAGGGAACAAACCAAAAAAAGATAAACAGGCATCTCTTAAAAGTTAAAAAATCTTGTCCTTTCCTACTCAATATTAAAGAATATAATTTCAAAATAAAGACAAGCTGAATTCTTTAGAACTGTGCGTGCAGCTAATGTTCTGACAGTTTCCATTAGCTAAAACTTGATCTTTGAGACTCAGCCATTTTTTAAATACTGTTGCAAAGAACACCTGGTGAAATCACATTAATCCAAGAAGAACCTGTCTGTGAGCTGTGGTCCAAGGTCATCAGAATCCACTACAGCCCAGGAAGGATCAAGACCCCATGACCAGTAGCCAACAAAATGGGCATCTGCTGAAGACATTAGCAACTGACAGAATTCAAATCCGTGGTCCAAACTGGTCACAGTAGTAGAAGGAAAAGTACATGATCTGGATTCAATTGACCTGCTGAAGTCAAAGTCTTCCTAGCTTACTATCTGATATTTGTACATCCCTAATGTGAAAAATAATTATGTTTTTAAAAAGAACTATTTGGAGATTAAGTGAGATGGGATAATATTTGTCTCATCAATAATAAAACACAATTCATTGCTGCCAACTACTAATAATTAATGCTAATGCTCCAACAACTATGAATAAATCCTATACTCTGGGGAATAAAACTCCATTTCTTATGCATTTCAGCTATAATGCTACAAATGTTTCAATTTTCAGCTATAATGCTATAAATGTTTTAATGTTAAATTTCATATCAGTGTTTTAGAAAATGAGATATAGCATAACATAGACAGTTAGTTTCTGATAATTTTTATCATATTAAATAAGATATGATTTATCCAGTATTAAGAATTTTAAACATTTTAAACAGAAAAAGTATCATAAAAAATGAAAATTAGATTAAAAGATAAAATTTTAATATTTATAATGCAAATGATATAAAATAATGTAAATGCAAATTTTATTGAACTAAGTAGCTTGAGTAATTGTTTTCATAATGTGGGAAGAGAATAAAAATGGTCTCTGGGGGTTTTATTATTCATCTGTTTAAGTTTTCTAATAGAACTATAGTGTATAAAATTATGCTATGATCTTGTTGGACAATGGATATAGCCCAATGCCAAGATGCTAGAATTCTATCTTAAGAGTAAAATTAACGAACATTAATGTGTTACAGAAGAATAGAGTACTTCAAAGCACATTTACGTGCAGAAAGGTTAAAGGAATGTGGGCCATTGAGCTCAGTTTTAAAAACAAAAATGAAATAACAGTTACTTTCAAATATTCGAATAGCCATTATAATTACTCCCAGACAATAGAATTAGACATAATTGTAGGCAGCTATAGGCAAATAGATCTCATCTGTTTACTGAGAATGGTGAATGATATTGAAAAGAACAGACAACTAGTTGAATATCATTGAAAAGGATTTCAATGTTAAATGAAGTGAGAAAGAAAAATTTGTATAACATCACATATGAAGTCCCACAAACTCAGATTTTATGATTCTAACACTTTTTGTTTCTTTTGCAGCTCAGGGTAAAGCAAACAGTTGAAAATGCACAAGAGTTGTGCATGGCCCTCGTAGGCTTTATTTTACTAATGTAGGTCTGCAACTTAAGCTAAGAATGAAATTATGTACTGGAGCAAATAAAAAACTGACTTAGAGATGCTGTCTTCTTACAGACTTAACATATCAAAAGTTTGTGCATTTCACATGCATCCACGGGCATGCACACACGCGTGTGCATACATGTGCACATGCACACGCATAGCTGAGTCCTTTTCTGCGCTGCATGCAGAGCACCCCTAGCAGACTCACTGCTAAGGCTGTCAGGTAACTTCTTTCTTGATGTTAAAAATAAATGATCCATTGTTTTGGAGAGAAAATAATTATCCTCTAATCTTCCTGTTTCTTTAAAAACAATCCAACATTAACTTCTTGATTAACACATTGATGAGTCTAAAACAAAAATCTATGCAGGTTAGGCTTAATTTCCTCTGAGTTCGTTCTTAGAATATAAAAAAGAATGCAATTCTCTTAGACTATAACAAAGAATAAAAATCTTCTTAGAATATAATGAAGAATATAAATATGTATATACATACATGCACATAAACACATATATATGTTCCTCTCCCTTGCCATGCGACCCTCCTCTTGATGCAGTAGTTTGTACTTGCCCAACACTTACCTGTGACAATGCCATTCCATTAGTTGGGAGTTAGAACAGAACAGCAGAAGTCCAGCTCTGGGTAAGGTGTATCTTTAAATCAGATTCATAGATCACAACTTGAAATATTTTGTTTCATTCACCATCTGATAGAAACCTGTTTATTTTCTGAAATTAACTGTAAATAATATGGTAAGGAAAAGAGATATATTAGTTATTTGCTTCCAAAGCCTTCTAAGTTTTCTCCTAAATGATGGGAATTTATTACATTATGCAAATTAATGTTTGCATGATCTAAATAGGCGTGTTTACTTGGGAAGCAAAAACATTCACTAAACTAAAAAAGCAGGAAAAAGGAAAGATATATACCAGATTTAGAAAGAAAAGCATCTAACAAAATTTTTTTGTTCTTTAAATAACATTTGAGATATGAAAAGTTATAGTTGGTAGTTATTGCCTAAACTATGAGAGAAAAGATTACTGTAAATTTATTATAAATAGATGGATGAAATACAGCTGGTCTTAGAAACTTTACTGAAATCTTAGCACAAGATGAAATGATTTTTACTGCCTATGAAAGGATCTTGCAACAAAATGAAAGGAAGGTATTGTACTCTAGAAGAGAAAACCAAGTGTTTTTAAATAATTTATTGTAGAAAGAAAATTCTACAAAATGCACATGTTGTGATTTCAATAAAGCTCAGTTACATAAAAATTATAGAAAATAAAAGATGAAAATAAGCTAAAAAGACAAAATGAGATATTTGGGAGCTTTTCTGAAATGCAAGTTTGGTGAAAATTTCTCAAGTAATGTAATAAAATATTGCAAAAAGCAGTAGAATTTAATATTTATCACATGGAATGAAGAACAGAATTAACACAGAAATAAGTGTGTAATATGAAAACTGTGCTTGAGATATATTCATAAAATGTAGGGATTAAAAGGAAATTGAAAAAATAGTAACAGTTGGTTCTTATTTCCTCTTGGGGATGAACGAACCACAGCAGAGGGGGTAAAAAGCAAATAAAAGACACTGAATTCTGAAATACTGGCTACAACGTTTTGAAATTAAAAATGCTTGTCTGAAGCAGTTACAAACAACTCAACTGCCTATAAGGCTACATAAGAATATAAATATGGGAATCACAATAGATGCAAGGCCATTGAGATTAGGGAGATTAAGGCAAACAGTATACATGCTTTATCTAAATTTTTCTAAATATCAAAATGTAAAGTAAACACAGGCCAAAAAGCATGCATACTACATACACTGGGCTTACTCTCTGCCAGTCAGTAATCCCTGGGCACCTGACCAAAACTTCTCTTTCTTTAAAATCCCTTTATGTTTACTTCACACACACACACACACACACACACACACCACAAAGCAAATGTAAACATGCTTATTTCTAAAATGGTTAGTTAGGCAATTCATATTTTTTAAAACACACACAAGTATTATAAGTTTCATAAAATATCACTAGGAAGACAAATACGATGAAAGACAGGCTTTTGAAAACCCAATCCAGACAGAGGTACGCAGCCCAGCCCAAATCAGTCCAGGAACTCAGAGCTGCTTACCGGGGAATTGAGCATCATAGCTGCAGGGACCTGGAGAGCTTGGGCCCCCCCCCACCAGAGTGCAGAGCGCACGGCAGGTCCATTCTTCAGCCGCGCCGCTCGGCTCGAGCCTGTGACATCCCACAGCTCCTGTGCAGACCGCGCCGCCCAGCAGGGTTGCTCCCGGCACTGTAGGCCTAGGACCTGCCCGGGCCTGCCCCGCAGGCATAGCTGTTGGGCCGAGCTTGCGGACAGAACCAGGGTCGGGTCCGCGTCCCGCGCGGTGCCCAGCACAGCTCCCTGGGACCGGGAGGC
>RJWM01051590.1:0-10377 GCA_004363535.1 Dasyprocta punctata
TATTTTGTTCTTGTGCTGTATTTCTGATACCCTTATTATTATATGTCTGGGTGAGGATTTATTTTGGTTGTGGTTAATTGGGGTTCTGTATGCCTCAGTTACCTGTATTTCAGATTCTCTTCCCATGTTTGGAAAGTTTTCTGCTATTATTTCTGTGAATAGTCTTCGCAGGTCATTAGTATTGACCCCTGCTTTTTCACTTATGCCTATTAATCTTATGTTATTTCTCTTGGCATCATCTTGCAGCTGTTGAATTGTTGTTTCTTGGTTCCTTACTATTTTTAGGAGATCTTTTCTTTCGTGGCCATGATCTCCCATGCTGTCTTCAAGATCTGAGATTCTATGTTCAGCTTCGTTTAAGCGGTTTTTCCAACTTTCTGTGGAGTTTTTCATTTCCTGCATTTCCCTTTGCATCTGTTTCATGCATTCTGTTTGTGTCTTATATTGTTCATTCAAAGTTTCGATCATTTTCTTAAGTTCTTCTATTTTTTTATCTTGCTCTTCTTTAGATACACACATTTCTTTAGTAATGATTCTCTTTTCATTTTTTAGCTGAGAGAATATTTCTGATTTGAATTTCTCTATAGCTTCATCAAGCTGTTTCTTTATTGCATTTTCTATCATTTCAGAAAGTCCCTTTGTGTGACTCCCAGTGTCTTCCATTTCAGTGTCTCTTGGGTTTGTTCTTTGTGGGCTGGGGGACAGAGACTGCCTCTTGGTCTTTCGTTTTGTCATTTTCTTCTAGAACCTATGTGGCCCTGTGTCCTGCGAGGCTGACCGGGCGTTCCCCTGAGGGTCATGCTGATTCTTGGATCACGCTGAATCACAGGACCCGGTCGTGCTGGGTCCTGTGCACAGCAAGGGAGGTTGGCCTCCCGGGGCGTGTGGGTGAAGCCCCTGCCTTAACTGGGTGGTGGGCCAAGGCCTCCTGGTCCCGGGGAGCTAGGCAGTGTACCCCAGAGTGACGCCGCCCGGAGCCCAGGTCTGTCTGCAAGTTCAGAATGACAACTGCTTTGCCAGGGCACGCCTGGGCAAGTCGCAGGCCTACAGTGCCGGGAGAAACCCGGCTGGGCGGGGGTCAGCGAGTTCTTGGATGGTGCACGCACAAGCGGCTCCACTGAAGTATGGAGCTCGCGCGCTTGGCGCTCTGGTGTGGGGAGCGCAAGCTCTCTAAGTCCCTGCAGCTATGTTGGTCAGTCCCTGGTGAGCAGCTCTCGGGTCCCAGTCTGATCTGGGCTGGGCTGCGTACCTCTGTGTCCTGCGAGGCTGGCTGTGCATTCCCCTGAGGGTCACGCCGATTCTTGGATTGTGGTGAATCACGGGACCCATTCAAGTATTTTCAATAGAGTTCTTATTCTCCTGTATATCTGCTTGAATCTGCTTTATAGGTTCCATTTCTTTCCAGTGCTTCAGTTCCATAATTTACTTAAGCTCATCTATTTTTTTTTTTTTTTGGTCTGTGTCTGCTCTAACATCGCTGATCACTGTAGTTATTTGAGAGATTATTTCTAATTTCATTTTTTCCAGAGTCTCATTGAATTTCTTTGTTTCCACTTCAGAGAGACCTGGTGAGGGACTTTTAGATTGTCTCACATTATTGCACCCTGGATTTGCCTTTGGTGAACTGGATGTCTGAGGTTGCATTTTGCTTACGTGTCTTCTCATTTTATTTTCTCTCTCTTTTAGTTTAATTCCTAGTGTGATGCTTGTAAGTTGCCTATGGTGGGTTGCTTTATTGGTAGTATTTAGGACCCTTAGGTGATGATTATTTCTCTGAGGTATCTTCCCAGTGTAGCTAGTTTTTGGATTTTCAGTCTGTTGGAAGATCTTACCTCTTCAGTTTGTTGGAGATGAGCAGTTGTTGCTTGTTTGGCCCAGGCCCTGGTTCTTTGGCACTGTGCCACCATATTTTCTGTGACCCTTTGTTAATCTCAGTCATGGATTATTACAATCAACAGCTGTTTAGAACAACTGTGTCAATTTTGGCTGTAGTGTTACCAATAGCATCAAACACAGCCTAGAAAACAAAAAACTGAGCTAACTCTTAATTTGCAACTTTTAACCATATGAACTAGATTTGAGATTATATAACAAAATGTAAAACAAACCAGATAATTATATGCAATATATAAGTCCATAATGTGTCAATTTTGCCTTCGTTGTTAAAACTTAAAATAGATTAAGGCAAAAGTAGAGAAGTGGAAGAAGAGAAACATTACAAGTAAGGTTGGAGGACAAAGGGGGATCCCGCTAACTTGGGAAATGTTATGGATTACAAACCAGTGGTCAACTTAGCACCAGTTGAATTAATTCAGCTGGTGTTGAGTAAAGATGCTCCACCTGAAGAAAGTTGCCAGCATAAATAGGGACGTGGAGAAGAAGAAGGAGGCGTTGTGGGTTCTTCCAAGAGTTGCTGTTTCGAGCTGCTGGTTCTCCTCGAGGTGCTTGTCATGCTGGCTTCCCCAGTATGGATTTGGCCATTATCGTCAGAGGAGCTCGGGACCTCGTCAGTGAGAGTGGCTGTGGTTCATGTTGCGGGAGCCCTGCTCCTCACATTGTGCATTGCTTCCTGGCTCTGGAGGGGAGGCTGTGTGCTGGAGAAGCTTGTCACGCTGGGCTTCCTGACCTATGCTCAACTGTTCTCCATCATCGGAGGAGCACGGGACCTCGTCGCCATTGGGGATGGCTGTGGTACTCTTCAGGGCAGCCCCGCTTCTTCTTTTGAGCGTGACTTCTTGGCTCCTACATAGAACCCTCAACCCACTGCACAGCTCCTTCACCCTGCTGGCATAGACTTTCTAGTTCCACCGCTGACCCGTGGCCTTCTCACCACAGAACTGTAAGTAGACTGGCGTGAGCCCTTATTGTGGGCTCTTAGATTCCAGTTGGTACTGTGGGAGGCATTGTCATGTGTTTTGGGTCTCTAGTGGGACTCTTGCATGATATTGCTGTGGGATCCAGGCCCTCGGCTAAATATCCTGGGTCTTAGTGTTGTGGACAGATTCTCCTGCACTTTCTTGTGTTTAACTTTGGGTGACTATTATAAAATAGTATTACAAACCCTGTGTCCTGTAGCAGTTGTTCTCCATGTAACCCCTGACTACAACAGGAAAACTGGTGCAGAAGACTGAAGGAAAAGAGAGATGGAAGAGACAAAAGGAAGAACAGAACAGAACCACACCCACAAAGAGGTTAGGAACCACTTTCACACTCTTCTATAAACAATGAAGGAGAAAGAGAAGAAAAAACCAATAAACAAAAACCAAAAAGAAGAAAGAAGAAAAAAAAACACAAATAGTCCACTGCCAGGATTCTCTCTGGTTTCACTAGTAGACAGCCTGTGGAGACAGAGTCCCAAGTCATGCAACTCTATCCCAGCAAGCCAGCAGTTGCTTTTTGGCATAGTAGTGGATAACCTTAGCAGGCCTGCCCTGAGACCAGACTCACTGGGCTTGCCACAGTCCAAGCAATTTCCATGGGTCTGCACCCAGCTAGGAGCTGCTTGAGGAAGCTGGCAGCAGTTTTGGAGTCTGGGCTTATCAGGCCTATCTCCAAAATGGCTCCTGGCTAATCGCTCTCTCCCAATGGGAGTACTAAATCCTCTGTGCTTACCTCCAGCCAGTGCAGTCCTCCATGTCTGCTACTCCCCTCCACTGCCACACATCTCTACAGAGGCCTCTAGGGTTGCCAGCCGTCACCATCACCATGACTGTGAATCCCCAGGTTCAAACAGCTCCTCTCACACAGTGAGTCCCATCTCAAGGAGAAGGTGCCACTGGTACTGCCTTCTTAGTTCTTGAAGTTTTTCTTTTTACTTTCTCTGTGGGCTTCAATTCACACTTCAGATTCTTCCTGGGTCCAGGGAACCCACTTTCTTCTTTTTTATCTTCCCAAAATGTTATATTCCAGCATCTGGATGGTAACTCTCAGAGGGGCTGTTTTCTCTGCTGCTTACTGCTCTGCCGTAAGTGGAAATTTAGAAGGATTCAAGTCAAATAATATGTTCTTTCACTACCGTGGAATTAAATTAGAAATCAGTAGTATAAAAAAATCTCTGGAAAATAACACAATTCTTAATAACACAAGTCAAAGAAGAACTCAAAAAAAATTATAGAAAGTGGTCTGAATGAATGGGAAAAAACTTTAGTGGGGGGAGAACTAGGATGGAAGCCACACCCCTTTATGAGCTAGCCATCACACAGGCTGCTCACAGTGGGGGAGAACAACATCCAGCCCCCAGCTCCCAACCCCCAGCCCCCAGTCCCACAAACAACCAGCTGATTTGGAGGAATGCAGACTGAGATGATGGCCACTGAAGTAAAGAAACAACCTAAAGCTTGTATTGGTTGATTGGCTTTGTAGGCTTAAAGCCAGTGGTCTGAGCAACTATTTAGAGGATAACAATGTGCAATAGAGTAACTATGGTACATTTCCTACTGTCTTAGTTTTGAGATCCAATATCTCTTGTTTCATTTTATTGTTCTGTTTTATTCCCTTTAAAATAAAATTTTTTAAAAACTAGGTTTTAAGTAAGTATAAGAAACAAAGTTATAGAAGTCAGAGGTGAAAAAAAAAAAACTAGAGAAAATCATTGAAACCAAAAGCTGGTTCTTTAAGAAAATAAAAAATAAGTAAGTTACCAGTGAATCTAACAATCCCCCCCAAAGAAAAACAGGCAAAGCAAATTACCCATATCAGAAGTGAGAGAGAGGATACTGCAAAAGGGTCTACAGATCTTAAGAGGATAATAGGGAATAGTATGAGCAACATTATGCTAATAAATTCAACAAGAAAGACAAAATCAATGAATGCCTTTAAAACTCACACCACCAAAGCATATTTAAGAAGGAAAAGAAAACCTGAGTTGTTCTTTACAATTAAATAAATTTAATTTGCAGTTAAAAACATTTTTATGAAGAAAACTCCAGTCCCAGATGACTTCACCTGTAAATCCTTACAAACTTTTAAAGGAAAGATACTACACAAATTCCTACCAAGAAATAGAATGGAAACAAGATATCAACCAATAACAAATGCTGGAGGGGCTGTGGAGAAAAAAAGGAACCATTTTCCACTGTTGGTGGGAATGCAGACTGCTGCAACCATTGTGGAAATCAGTGTGGAGATTCCTAAAAAACTAGGACTATTTGATCCAGCTATTCCCCTCCTGGATATCTTCCCAAAGAATTAAAAACATCATACCACAGCGATATATGTGCACCCATATTTATGGCAGCACAATTTGTAATAGCTAGATCTTGGAAATGACCTAAATGCCCATTGACTGAGGAATTGATTTTTTAAAATGTGGTATTTTTATACAATGGAGTACTACTCAGCCCTAAAGAAGGATAAACTGGAGACTGGTGAGTTATTCAGGTTCAGATGTCTTGTAGGAGAGGGCGATTGGCCAAGAGTCAAGTTAGAGAGGGCCCAACTGAACTTGGAACTCAGAGCTGGCTCAATCTAGCAGCTCCCAGTATCAGGGTATGGAGCTGAATTCAAGCTGGAAGGGGTGGTGCATGAACTGGTGTGGGCTGAATGGCTCTGGTTTCAGCCTCATGGCCAGAAACCATCCTGAACTTGAGTGAAACTAAAGGCACAAGCTCACTGGAATTATCCAATACCCTGTCATAAAGCTAAAACTGGCTTGCTGGGATTAATCAACTCAGATCTGGACTGTCTACTCACATTGTGTACCAGTTACAGCAGAGACAAACTGTGAAGTAGACATTTTTTTCTTTCCTTTTATTCTTCTCTTTTCTTGTTTTGTTTTTCCTTGATTCTTTTTTCTCATTTTTATGAGTGCAAACATGGTTTCTAGTTTTGTTGCTGTTCTGTTCTGTTCTTGTTTTTATTTTTTCTTTCAGTTTCCCTCCTGTCTTCTTCACCAGCTTCCCAAAGTTTGTATGATCTTCCTTTGTACTCCAGCCTTGTTTCTAATCTCTTCCTCTTCTTCTATTTCTCTGTTTTTCCCCCTACCACCTTTTAAATTTTCTCCTCTGAGGGTAAAATCACTATATTTGAGGCCTTATTTACTGCCTAAAATTTTCTGGTTCATTTTAGATTTTTTTTATGTAACTAGAAATCTGTTCGTATGGTTAAAAGTGGCAAATTAATGGTTATCTCAATTTATCATTTTCTCGGCTGTGTTTGATGGTATTGTTATTGCTGATTGTACAACTTTAGCCAAAGAGACATAATTGTTCTAACCAGTTGATTTGCCTGGTATACCAAGACTGAGACTAAATATGCTGATAAAAAAATACAATAGGCCAGTGCCTAGGAACCAGGGGCTGGGCCAAGTAGGCAGAAACTTCTCATCTGCAATAAACTGAAGAGCTAGGATCTTGCAACAGACTCAAAACTCAAAAACCAGCTACAACTAAAAGACACCTCCGAGAAGTAGTCATTCTCCCTAGGGTTCTAAATACTAACAATAAAGCTACTCACCATAGGCAATTTATAAACATCAACCCAGGAATTAAACTAAAAAAAACAAAAAACAGAAGTCATGTAAACAAGATGCAACCCCAGACTTTCAACTCAATGAAGGCAAACCCAGGGGGCAATGAAGTGGAACAATACAAAAGCCACCCAGTTAGACTCTCTGAAGTGGTAACAGTGGAAGTAGCAAAGCAAACGAATGAGGCTCTACCAAAAAAATCAGAAATAATTTCTCATAACTACAGAGATGGTGTTATGGCTTATATCTAGATGTTATGCCAAAGCCTCAGGCAGTCATGAGGACAGGCTTTTTCAGAGGTAGCTGAATCTAGAGTTTATGACTGATTTATAGTGCAATGCTGGGAATAAGAGTGATGGGATTAAGGCTGGGTGATTGCTTGATTCCTCCACTGATTGGATTGGCTCCACCGTAATTCTAGCAGTTTAGATAAGATAAAAGGGGCAGAAAGAGTCTTGTTCCCCACTTTTTGCTCTTGTTGCTTTTGCTATCTTCTGCCACCACGAACTGTTGCCACTCTGCCATGCCACCCTGCTTGGAGTCACCTAATAATGCACTGAAACCTCTACAAACTGTGTGCTAAATAAATCTTTCCCCTTTTAACTTCGGGTGTTGCGTATTTTGTCTCGGCAACAAGAGAAAAGTAACTAAGATATATGGGGACCATAATTAAAGACATTCTTAGTGACTATAGAGAAGATACAGGTTTAAAAAATAGAGAATTTAGGAAAATAATGGAAACCATGAACACCCAACATAGAGAAGAAATGGAATTCATGAAACAGGTTCAAACAGATATCCAGATTAAAAATTCCACTGAAAGTATACACAGAAGAATGAAGCAATGTCAGGACAGAATCTCAGATACACAAGACAGGATTATGGTTAGTGATCATGAAAAGAAAGATTTCTTTACTATATCAACAAACCACAAGAAATCGATCCAGCAGCTGTTAGATGATATAAAAAAGAATAACATAAGATTGATCAGAGTGAATGAAAAAGCAGGAGATTACACAAATGACATAAAAAACCTGTTCACAGAAATCATGGCAGAAAAATTCCCAAGCATAGAAAAGGAATTTGACATACAGATAAGTGAGACATATAGAATTCCAATTAGCCATGATCAAAAGATCTCTGCCAAGATATGTATAGACATGTAATAGTCAAAATCCCAGAAACTCAATACAAGACCAGAATATTAAAAGTTTTTAGAGAAAAGAAACAAATCACCTATAAAGGAAAGCCCATCAGAATCACGGCAGACTTATCAATGCAAAGTATCAAGTCAAGGAGAGCTTGGCATAAAGTATTTCAAGCCCTAAAAGGAAACAATCTCCAACCCAAACTGATGTGCCCTGAAAACTCATCTTTCAAAATTGATGGAGATGGATTGGGCTACAAAGTGAGCAAGGCTGGCCTGAACTACATAGTGTGACCCTATCTCAAAAAAAATAGGGCCGGGAGTTTGGCTCAGTGGCTTAAGCACCGGCCTGGTGGGTGCAAGGTTGTGAGTTCATTCCCTGGTACCACACCAAAAAAAAAAACTGATGGAGAAATAAGATATCTTGATGACAAAGAATACCTGAGGAAAATCATGAACACCAAACCAGCACTTCAAAATATTCTGAAATACATTCTAGAAAGAATAACAAGGATTGCAACTCCATGAACCCAAACAGAAAGAATTCACCAGGCAAGGCAAGCAATTAAACAGAGGGGGGAAAAAGGGAGCCAACAAGAAGAAAATAACCTGACAAGATAAATCAATACATATCAGATATAACCGTCAGTGTTAATGGTCTCAATTCACCAATTAAAAGAAACAGACTGAATAAGCATGGTGGTGCATGCCTGTAATCCCAGTACTTGGATGACTGAGCCAGGAGAATCACTGTGAATTCAAGGCCAGCCTACGCTACATTCGAGTTCAGTGCCAACCTGGACTACATAGGTAAAACCTGTCTCAAACCACTCTCCCCCAAAAAAGAAACAGACTAAGCAGGGCGTGGTGGCGCACGCCTTTAATCCCAGCACTCAGGAGGCTGAGGTAGGCGGAGCGTTGTGAGTTCGAGGCCGGCTTGGGCTACAACGCGAGCGCAAGGCCGGCCTGAGCTACATAGTGCGACCCTGCCTCATAAAACCAGGGCTGGGAGTTTGGCTCAGTGCCTTAAGCGCCTGCCCTGGCAGGCGTGAGGTTGTGAGTTCAATCCCCGGTGCTGCAAAAAAAAAAAAAAAAAAAAGAAACAGACTGGCACAATGGATGAAGAGGCAAGATCCAACAATTTGCTACATATAATAAGCACATTTAAAATCACCAACAGAGTGAAAAGACAACTCATAGAATGGGAAAAAATTTAGCCAACTATCCCTCAGACAAAGGACTTCTATCAAGAACATATAAAGAATTTTAAAAAATAAGTCCCCCCTGATTCAAAGACCCAATCCAAAACTGGGAATCTGAGATGAATACACACTTCTCAGATGAAGAAATACACATGGCAAATAAATATATGAAAAAATGTTCAACATCATTGGTCATTTGAGAAATAAAAATTAAAACATCACTGAGATTCCACCTCACTCCAGAAATAATGGATATCATCAAGAAATTAACCAATACAAATGCTGGTGAGGCTGTGGGGAAAAAGGAACGCTGCTTTATTGTTGGTGGGAGTGTAGACTGGTGCAACCACTGTGGAAATCAGTGCGGAGATTCCTCAAAAAACTAGGACTAGAGTTCCCATTCAATCCAACTATTCCCCTTTTTGGGTTCTTTCCCAGAAGTATTGAAAACATCCTACAACAGCAGCATATGTGCACTCATATTTATAGCAGAACAATTTGTAATCACTAAATCTTGGAACAATCCAAATGCCCATTAACCATGGAATGGATTAAAAAGAAGTGGTATGTTTATACAATGGCATACTACTCAGCTATAAAGAAGGATAAACTCAAGGCTTACATAGGTAAATGGAGGCAACGTGAGACCTACTCATAAGTGAAATAAATCAGACTTGCATGTGTAAACATCATATTGTCTCCCTAATGTAAAAAACTGAAACAGTAACTAAGATCCAAAATGTACAATAGATATTGTGTATGTGAAAGGGGAAGAAGAAACTGCTCAAAAGGGTACAACAACTGGGATGGGGAAAAGGAGAAAAGAAAGAAGGGAAAAGATTATATATATATATATGACAGATAATTATACCACTAATATGATCTATATGGTAGATAATTATACTACTAACCTTTATTAGTTCATCAAAAAGAATGGTTTGTGCCTTCATTGCTTGATCATTTTTCATGCCTATATCTTGTAATCTGAGCAACTCCTTTGAAGATAACAATACGCAATACATTAATCATTGTTAATCTATTATTTTGTTTTGAAATTCTGTATCTTATTTATTCTTTTTTGTTTGTTTTTCTAAAAAACAAACACATTTAATTCAAAAAGAAAATCATAGACTAAAAATCAAAAAATGGAAAACCATACTCCATGCAACAGGAACCCATAAAAAAGCAGGGGTATCTATTCTATTTGCAGGTAAAGTGGATTTCAAGCCAAGACTCATTAAGAGAGACCAATAAGGTCACTATATCCTTATTAAGGGAATAATCCAAGAGGAAAAGATAACAACAATAAATATACATACACCAAATACCAGCATGCCCAGGTATATAAAATAAATGTTAATGGACATGAAAAATCAAATAATCATTATACGTTTATGAGGGACCTCAATACACTACTGTCACAAATACACAGATCAACTAGACAAAAAATTAACAATGAAGTATTAGAACTGAACCAAAGGGTCGGAAGTTTGGCTCAGTGGCTTAAGCGCCTGTCTGTCAGGCATGAGATTGCGAGTTCGATCCCTGGTGCTGCAAAAAAA
>RJWM01051591.1:0-10380 GCA_004363535.1 Dasyprocta punctata
AAAAAAAAAAAAAAAAAACAAAGCGGAGAGTGTGGTGGCATTAAGTCCATTCAGAATGTTTTGCAACCATCACGGCAGTCTATCTCCAGAATTTTTCATCTTCCCACAGCCAGGAAACACTGCCCCTTTCACCTTCACCGGCCCCTGATAACCACCGTGCTGCTTCTGCCACTGTAACTCTGGACAATTTTGGGCGCCTGAATTGGGGGCTGTGCAGGCTAAGCACACACTGCACTGAGCTACAGCCCCGCCATGCTCTCACGTCGATTCTTCCTGCCCCATTTGCTCAGCATTTTACTGGATTTCATGGGGGCCTCTAAGATGTGAAGTCTGACCACAGCCTCTGAGACCACCTGGTGACACTGCCAAGGCCTGGGCAGCTTCCAGGAAACTCTGTGTGGTGAGCACGGTACCGGCTGGCAGGACCAGAGAAATCTGGATGAAGGAGAGACCCTTACAGGATGGTGGAGGCTAAGCAGGTGCTCATCCAACGAGGGGGAGACCAGGTCGGCCAGAGAGGGAGAATTTGGATTAACTAAATCACAAGTTCAGGCGGGCCGGCTGGAAGTCTCCAGACCAAACTGAAAGGCAACAGCATCCTGCAGTTCCTCTGCAGACAGCGATAAACCCTAGATCCGACCCGGGCTTCTGCTTGTCCCCCAAACCACAGGCACAGGTAAAGGTTTACTTTTCTCCCATTGCAAAACAGGCACAGAATTTTTAAAAAAAAGGACATAGCAGGAGGAATTGTTATTTTTTATAATTATCTCACAAAATAGCCAAAGCAACTTTCATTCGACTCTGTCTTCTCCTCTGGCGAAAGGAGCTTGCAACCTCTGTTGCCTGCATGGAATGTCTGCCTCCCAGGGCCTGGCCACGCCAAACCTGAGCACTGCGGATGGGCGCCAGAGTCCCAGTGAGATAAGCCTGCAGGCGCCCACACCAGCCAGGCCCTTAGCCCAGCAGCAAGGATGCCACCCACCAGCACCCGCACCCCCATTGGGCAGAGGGCAGGGCTCCCGGGGTCTGGGCTCACGGTGCGGCGTTGCCCCTGACTCCTGCTTGCTCTGTGCTCTTCTGCCCATCCAAGCACAAGCTTCTCCTGGGGACGATGGCACACAGGTGAGTATGCACGGGAAGGTCTATGCCCTCCCTTCCCTCCTTCCTCCCCTCCTCCCCCCCCCCCCGCTATGGCGTGGACCCGGTCTGAGGCTGTCCCTCCAAAGCTCCCCCGGTCTCCCTTTGTTTCTTCCTGAAGTTTGGTCCCAGCATGGTCAGGACTCCTGGAGGGTGGCTGGGTCACAGGCATCACCCTGGGAGGGCACTGATGCAGGACTCATGGGAGGACGGGTGTTCTGGGAGAGACCGGCACCACGCCATGCCATCTGCCATGTGGCCTTCACCAGGGCCCAGCAGATGCCAGCACCGTGCTCGGGAATGTCCGGCACTGTGAGCTAAATAGACCTATTTCCTTCATAACATGCCAGCCTTAGGGATTATTGTTATAGCAACAGAAAATAGCCTAGGAGCCCCACCACTTCCTTTTCAGACATAGCAGTTTTGTTATAAAGGACCTCCTACTTTTAGAGAAGAACATTTCTCAGTTAGTCCCACGGGAGACAGGCTTGGTTGTCACTGTCCTGTCACTTCCGCGTATTTTAAGAGGAAGGGCAAATATGCGGGAAGTGAAGCAGCCAGCAGGGCCCTGGGAGGCGGCGACTCAGAGTCGCAGGACAGGACGCAGTAAGGACACAGCGGTGGACACTGCCCCGGCCCTGCTCGGCTCCCCCAGGCGTAGGCAAATAATACTTTACAGGCATAAACCACAGCCGTCTGCGCGAGGGCAGACCTATGGGTTCTGAAAAGGAGTTGAAATTCTGGGAAAAACCTCTGAGCCATTTCTTCCTAGTAATTCTGAGAAATAGAAATTAATTTCTAATGCTTTTCTGAGCATTCCCACAGGAGAAGGACATTTCTATCTTCTATCAAAAGAGTGTAGCCCAAGGACACAGCTCTGTAATTCATGTCCTGAGATATTTTTCTCAAACTGGGCAGCATGGCCCAGCCCATACCCTAACGTTGGCTTCTAACCTCTAAAACTGGGAGAATAAATATCTGTTTAAACCACAAGTTTGAGGGACCTAATCATGACTGCCCTAGGAAGCAAAGAGAGTAAGGACTCTACACTGGACTCCACCGTCCCACAGTGCAGCCCTAGACACAGTCTGTTCCATCACCTACCTAGGGATTAAAAGGTCCCAATTGTCTAGGGGATGCAGACATTGCCACATCAAGGAAATACGAGGGACACAGCTGTCATGGCAGACACCACGAGTCTAACATTGATCATGAATTGTAGGCAGCTACTTCCTCTAAGGGGCCCTTCTGAAGGCCACTGTGTGACCCTAAGGGACAGCTCAGTGAAAGCACCTGGAGAACCCAGTGACAGGCACATTACTGCTGATTTACAGAAACAACAGGATTTAAAGAAATACTATGGACAACTGTGTTCCATCTATATACCAACTAGAGAACAAATGAAAGGGACAGGTTCTTCAAAAGATACCAACTACCAAAACTGACAAAGAAGGTATAATATGAACCTGCAACAAATGAAGACATTGAATTAGTAATCAAAAAAGGACCCACAAAGAAAAGCACTGTTAAAAGAAGACATTCTTTACCATTTCTTATTAATTCTTTATCAACCACACCTTTACCAGTCAGGGTCAGGGTTAGGGTTAGGATTAAACCCTACCAAAACATAGAAGAGCGAGAAACACTTCCTTATTCATTTTGAAGCCATTGTTACCCTCATACCAAAACCGGATCAAACAAGACAAGGAAAGGAAAAACTATAGATCAAAAAAGTTTCAGATGTACCAAAAATACGTAATCATGAGCACACAGTTCTACAATTTCATGTCTCTGAGCCTATTTTCATACTTTCCTTAAATTGCGTTATCATTAGTAAGGATTAGGTAGCAGATTTCAAGGTTATAATTTCTGGCAAGAATCTGGACAACAAATACAGTGTCTTAGCAGTGAAAGGTGGGCCTTTAGTCTTTGCCAAATTCTAGAGCAGAAGCTATAAATGAGTTCATCTATGAAAATGAGATTTGTATTTATTGTTAAATGAGTATCAGGGGAACAGCCACGAACAAACAAGAAGTGAAATATGTTTTTCGTGCAGAAACTTGAACAAAGAATGGGAGGTGAAGAAGAGTTTGTAGATATTTGAGACATATTTTATCATTTTGTTGGTGACCACTATGAAGGGGCTTTGAGCAGGGTTTAAAACTAACTAATTGGCTTTCTGTTTATCTGTGAGCCTGTCCAAGGCCCCTTGCCTGGCAATGGGAGCTGATTCATAGTAAGGAACTTTTATGAATCACTGGTCCTGACGGAGGTCTGGAGTGACCTGTGATGTCAGAGATACCTCAAAGGGCAAGACAAGGTCACCGCCAAAGACACCTGGCTCAGACTCAAGTAAATAGAGACTGCAGCTGCAGTCTTATTCCCACCATAAATGTCATCATGGAGATAAGACAGTTCTCTTTAATTGGCACAATTTACTACTTGGAGAAGTCTTTGAAGTGACTCCCAAGGTCCTGCTCATTTCCTGCGCTTTCCTCAGTATCCCCTCTCTTTGTCTGCTTTGATAATAAATACGGGCAATAGAGAGGTCTTTGTCTTAGCTCTCATGACAGCTGCAGAGTCAAGAACTCTGCAGGGGCTTTGATCCTCCTGGAGCCCTAAAATCATACCACTTGTCTCATTTATTTAAGCCTTCGCCATGCACTCGTTCTGGAGATTGGGGATCTAGGCCAGGTCCCCAATATCATTTTATTTATAATTTCTTTTAAAAGCACAAGGCAGAGACTTCTGATTATAGAAATTTCACACATTGGATCAAACATAAGAAGACAGGCTTTTGTCTGGACTTTAAAAAATAAACCTAAACCACACCTTCCTAGGATAATGAATGTATAAACCCAGGAGTTAAATTCCCACCATTTCCCAGGTCTTGATTAGACACTATCCCTTTCAAAGATACGTAATAGTTCTCAATTTAGTATTGCACTTGACAGTTTCCCAAGCTTCCCATCTTACATTTTACTGGAGTGTGAGCTTCATGAGGGCAGGAACAGCCTTTTGAAAGTCTAGACTCCTACTCAGATACTGCTTTAGGATCCACATGTAAAGTGCACTCCTGTAATTCCAGCAACTTCTGAGGCTGAGGCAGGAGGATTGAAAGGTGGGAACCAACCTGAGGAACGCAGCAAGACACCATTAAAATTTTTTTGGCTTTGCCCGTAACCAACACATACTGCAAACTCTTCTGTGAGCTCATGAAAATGTATTTCATTACACAGTCAAATGGATTTTAAAGGAGGATGAAGCTGGAGGGAGGATAGCAAGTTCCAGTCCAGCCGAGGCAATTTAGCAACTTACTGAGACCCTGTCTCAAAATAAAAAACATTAATAAAAAAGGACTGAGGAGGCAGCTCAGCACGAAGGCCCTGGGTTTGATCCCTAGTACTGCAAAAGCAAAACAAATAAATAAGACACAGAAACAAAGTTGGTAGCTTGGTGGTAGAGCACTTGCTTAGCATGTGTGAGGCCCTGGATTTGATCCCTAGCACCAAAAAATAAACAAAGCCTCTTATTAAAAAGATTGCCGGATACAATAAACTTTTAAAAAATCATACATTAAAATATGCCTGACTTTCAGATGCTTTTAACCTGATTTACCTATTTTTTTAATCAGATGAACTGATTTATTTTCTTTTACTCAGATGACCACATTAATAAGTGTCTTTTGGACCAGAAGAAAAGTGGCAGCCTAATAGTTAACTTTCACGTTGCAAACACCCAACCAGTTTTTCCTTCTGAAACCATTCGAAACTCCCATTAAATGGACCTTACAAATACAGTACATGAGAAAAATTCCTTAGAAAAAAATGTCAGGCTGGGGTGTACCCCAGGGGTACAGGATGTACTGTTGGTACTCACAGCGTCCTGGGTTCCATCCCCAGCACCAAACGGGGAGGAAAAAAGCGCCTGACCCAAAGCAGGCAGGGCAGATTGTATCACTGACAGTTTGCGGCCAGCGCTTGCTCATCTAAGAATGACGCTTCCTCCTGCCCATTGGCTGCAGGCTCAGTCAAATTACTTGCCTTGGCCAATAGCAGGTGAGCAGCGAGTCTCGTGCGCCAGTTGTGTCCAGAGTTGTCACGTCCAGGAACTTCCCACGGCTCCTGTTAAACCATTCGCAGTTTGAAATCGGTCCTGGCAGGAGTAGCTGCACACACCACTGAAACAGCAAACACTACAGGTCAAGAGTTCCCTCCCCCGCCCCGGAAGCTGGTTTACTAGCTCTCCAGTGAGTGCGCTCAACAGGGCGATCTCCGCTGAGTGCGACGGCGCGCGGCTGTAACCCCAGCACTCTGGGCGGCTGAGGCGGGAGGATCACAAATTCTTTATTCTGGGCAATTTAGTCACTTGGCGGGAACTGGTCTCAAAATAAAAACTTTAAAAGGGCTGAGAAGAGAGGGGAAACTGTGTTTTTCAGTCTGGAGCACAAAATAGAGAAATCCGGCGGAGTAGCCCCGGAGCGGCTGCGGAGGATGTAGTTTCCTGGAGAAATAGGCCTCGGTCCGGACTGTAGGCGGGCGCCGCCCCGGGGTTCGAGATTTGTGCGCTGTGTCTTTAAGGGGGCGGGGAGAGGGGCGGACCGACGCGGGGACGACGAGGGGGCGGGAAGACGCCGGGGCGGGGCCTACGTGGGGGCGGGGCGGGGCCAGCGCTTCCCGCGCGGTCCGGACTCTGCACGGCCCCGCCCTCCCCGCCTCCCTCTGCCGCGCCCTCCCCGCGGCGCGGAACAAAGACTGGGCCCGGGACGCCGCGCCCCCTCTCCCCAGCCGGGCTCCCCGAGCCCTCGCGGGCGGGGAGGAGGAAGCAGGACGGAGGCCCCAGCGGGACCTGTGACCAGCGTTGCCTCGGAGGGCTCCGGGCTTCGGGCCGGCTGCTGTGGAAACAGTAAGTGGCCGTGATCCGGGCGATTCTTTGTCGTACTTCTTGCTGAGGGATCATCAGCGCAGCTTCTGTGGGCAGAAATGGCTCGAGGAAGCCGGCAGCGGAAAGCGTAAAACACTGCAGCGACGCGGAGCCCGGTGAGGCCCCGCCGGGGCGGGGTGCCTGGCATCGCTCGCTTGAAAACGCGTTATAGAGAGAGGGGGCGCGCCGCTGCCGTCCTCCGGGGCCCACGAGCGTCTCTGCTCGCTGGAGGAGTAGCTGTGCGTCCGGTACACTCAGTCTACACGTAGCCTTTTGCTAAATGTTTTCACACATAACCCTTTGTTTCTCACCCGAGTGTCCTTATTTTACAGTTTAGAGGCATCTGTGCCCGCTTTTTAATTTCCTCTAAGCCTTCATCCTGATTATTCCACACTGATTTTTCTAATTGTCTGGACCTGTTTATAGAAAGACAAATACATGGCAATAAACTAATAGAGCAATAGATGTGGACAGATAGTAGGTGAATAAATTTTTTAACATTTCCGTTGTCGAGGTTAATTATTCATTTTAATTATTATGTCTAGCTTTGGTTTAAGTTACTGGTGAATAAAGTAACACGAAAATGTGTTTAGTATTTCCACATCATCTATGATTTTCATAATAGTGTGAAACTAGTAAATGCTGATGTGAGTAGCCTTTACTACAGAAGGACAAATAGAAATGTAATTCATTTGTTATTTCCTTTTCAGAACAATCTTGGTTCTTTGGCCTTGAGCCTGTCTACTTTCTATGTGTGCAAGAATAAGTATAAAGCCCGGGATATAAGTCAGCGGCACGGCGCCTGCCTGGCAAGCATGAGGTCATGAGTTTGATTCCTGGTACCAAAAAAGGAAAAGAGAAAAGAATAAGTATAATATAATCAAACTGATCTTCGTGGATGGCTTATAGGAAGACCATATCTAGTAAATAAAGTAATGAGGGTCTTAAAAGTAATACTTGAGAGAGCAATGCTTCATAATCTATAAAAACTGAATTTATGAAAATTGTAAAGCATTCTTTTCTGAAGAAGACCCTTGAAGAGGTTATACTGAGGAGTTTGGGCTCTAACCTGATAGCTTATTAGAAGAACAGAAAAGAATAGAATTTCTTCAGGAAAAGACCCAAATACAGAGAGAATTCATGTGACTTTATGGCCTTTCACAGGCTCAGACTCTCATCACTGCCCCCAGATAGGGGACGCTCAAATGCAGTTTGCCCATGAGCACCCATGGTGCCCCTTGATTTTCTCTCTCGCTTTCCACGAAATATCATGTTCTCTCTTTCCATGAAATATCTAAACTCTATGTTTGTTTTTTTCAAATTTTTTTTCCTGAAGTTGGACTAAAATTTTTCACTGTTAAATTAATTCTATGCTAGCAGTGCTTTTATGTACCTTTAAGACATTCTGTCTTCAAATAGGCACATACGGGTCTAGCTACACATAGAAGACTTTATTGGAATCAAGCACTGATTGCAGTGGGTTTTGGTGCTGGGCAGCAGTGCATTTTGTGCCTAGCACAGGTGGGTAGAGAAGGGACGCTGAGCACTGTAAAGATCGAAGTCAGGGTCCCCAGGTCGGGGCCCTTGGGTTCGTTTCTCCAGAGTACACATGACATGATGGAATGTATCTTAATGAGTGCGTGCCAGCCCGACCTCTACCGTGGCTGTCGTACTTATTGTCAGAAACACCTCTCCCCATCAGATGGTGGGCTTCCTGAAGGTAAGGCTATGTCGTGTTCCTCTTGGAATGCTTGGGAGCAAGCACAGGTGTGACCCTCAGCAGGTCCACAGTGGCCGTTCGAATGAAAGAGTTGGATGGAGTAAAGGGACGTTGTTAGCAAAATAATCATATCTGTTGGCATATTTGTGGTAATTTTTAAAGTACCTTAAGAAAAGTCAAGGACCGGGGATTTAGCTCAGTGGTGTAAGCACCTGCCTGGCAGGCACGAGGTTGTGAGTTCGATCCCCCCCACCCCGTACCAAGGAAAAAAAAAAAAGTCAAAGGAGTTCTTATTTTTCATTTCTTTCTTGTTATCTAATGACAAGTGAATGGCTGTGCATTGTTATTGTGTACTTGATCAAGGAGAAATGGGTATCGCAAGAAATATGCCTGGGCAAGTGACCTAAGACACTCCTCTGGGCACCCAAGGCTCCAGCTTATCAAGACCTCAACTTCATGTCCTTTGACCTGAGTGATGAGCAACTTAATTTGCATGAAAGTCAACTTAGGAAGTGAAACTAAATTTGGAGAGTGAGGGTCTAGGATCTGTTACTCTTTTTTCAAATTTGCTTTTTGTATTAAGAAATCCCCTAAGGGATTCTTCCAACCTAGACTACCTACTGTGTTGAATAATAGAATCTCAGTCTTAGCTACTTTTCTGCCACTGGGACAAAGTACTCAACAACCACAACTTAAGAGGTGGAGAAGTTTTTCACAGTTTTAAGTGGGTTTCATCTGTGGCTGGCTGCCAGGCAGAAATAGCATGGTAGAGAAAAGCTGTTCACTGCATAGTGGTCAGGAAACAGAGGAGAGAGGATCCTGGGCTGAGAATACACCCTCTCAATTCATGCCCCTGGGACCACATATTCTGACTCTGTCCCACCTCCAAATGTGAGACTTTGGGGGTTATTTTAGAACTAAGCCATAATATTCAACTCCTGACCCCCAGGAATCTCTTATCAATCTCACTATGCAAAGTCTATTTAGTCCATTTCTAAGAGTTGTTGAAGTCTTATCAGTTCCAGCATTTCTGAAAAGTCCAAATCCAAAGACTCTTCTGAAACTAAAGGTAGATCATGAGCCTCTGTGAAAATCAAAAGAAAATTCAGCACTGCCAGCATACAGTGGTACCGGATAAAATTCCCATTCCAAGAGGAATGAATAGGGAAACAGACAGAAACTGACCAGAAGAAGATTGAAAACAAGCAGGTCAAACATAAAATCCTACAACCGCACGTCCAGCACCCACAGTGGATCGTGGTGACAGGTCAGCTTGAAGGGCTTGGACAGCCCGACCCCTGCAGCGTTGCTGGCTGCAGCCCCCCGGCCTTTCTCTTGGTCTGGCTCTGCTTGTTGCCTGTGGGTTTCCTCAGCAGACGGTGCACATTCCTGGCATCTCTAACTTCTTATGAGTCTCCACTGCAGTTCTGGCTTCACTGTCACGGCTTCATGCATCACCCTCTCAGGAGTACCTGGTAGGGACTATAACCCTGTCACATATTTTTGCCTGGCCTCCCAGGCCTTCCTCTGAAACCTGGGTGTAAGCCTTCCCGATCCCATAACTCTGGCATTCTGCATGCCTGAAAGACCAGCATCACATGGCTGAGGGCAAGGCAGGCTGCTGGCTAGAGCAGTAGCTGGGCCCTCTTCAGCTATGACTGCAGCGGTCTCTGCGCGTCTGAATGGCTGAACGCTGATACACTTCCCCGAATGAGTGGGCATCCTAGGCACTCTCTTCTCAGATGAAAGATTTAAAATTTTCCACCTTTGGACCTGTTATAGATGGAGTCTTGCTGATTCTTGAGATGCACTTTAGTGCATCTTTCTTTTTGTTCCTATACAAAGTACTTGGGTTTTTTTAAATGTTAGTCTTTTCAGTAACCATACTTTCCTTTGCCCCAGATTTGAAGGTACTTTTTTTCTGGTGATACTGAAAGCTTCTTACATCTTTTTTTTTTTTCCTGATTCTCTCTGTAGATAAGACTAAAAGAAACCAGCAGTTCTTATACCACAACCTGAACATCAAACAGCCTTGAAATTTCATCAGTTCAATTAGTCCACTGCAGTTAATCTATCTCCTGCAGAGTGTCAGAATGTGTTCAAAAAGAAGACAATTTTTCTGCCAGGGTGCAACACACACAAACTACTATGAAGTTGTTATTCCCAGCTGAAAAATCACTAAGCCTGGTCTTTACTGTCCACACCGCTAATAACATTCTGGTCTTCTGAGCTCTTCTCAGACTCTCCCATCCATCTGCTTACTCTGGTTATAGCCTTCTAAGGCTTCTCTACTCAGCGTCTTCAAACCTTTCCAAACTCCTCCCACAGACCAGTTCCAAAAGTTTCTAAACCACATGATCAGGTACAGTCACTGCAATAACCCTACACCTGGCACCAGTTTTCTCTAACTAGTCTCTTTCCTGCCACTGGGACAGAATTCATGACAACCACAATTTAAAGGAGGAGCGGTTTCATTTTGCTCACAATGTCAGTGAGTTCCGGCCAGGGTCAGCTGGCCTTCCAAGGCAGAAGTGGCACAGCAAAGCAGCATGGGAGAAGAAAGCTGTTTACCACAGAAAGCAGAGAGAAGGGAGGATCTG
>RJWM01051592.1:0-10382 GCA_004363535.1 Dasyprocta punctata
TAATTCGATGCCTTCCTGTGGCCAGGAGCAGCTGCCATGGGGAACAGGAAGAGAATCAAGAAGCCAAACCACACCTTCCTGTGAGCCAGCCTGTACTTGTGCTGGGAGACAAAAAGAGCAACCCCCAACCCCAGGAAGAAATGGGCTGATTTGGAGGAAGTCAGGCTGAGGTGATAGCAACTGAATTAAAAAAAAAAAAAAAAACCCTTAATGCTTGTATTGTTTGATTGACTTTGCAGACCTAAAATTGGTAATCTGAGCATCTATTTGGAGCATAACAACAAGCAACTGTGGGGGGTTTCCTTATGTCTTGTTTTTGAAATCCAATGTTTTGCTCCATTTTACTGTTTTGTTTTATTCCTATATCTGGTAACCTGAGCAATTATTTTGAAGAGAGCAATATGCAATATAACAACCATTGGTAAATTCCTATCATCTTGTTTTGAAAACCTACATAGCTATTGCTGTTCTTTGTTGCTGTTTTGGTTGCTTCCTGATTTTTCTGTTTTTCTCTTTAAAATAAAAAATGAATAAATAAATAAATAGGAGAAATTTGTAGCCAGAAATGGACACAGAGAAAGGACGATGCAAGAACACAGCCATGGGACTGAACAGCCATGCATTTTCTCACCAAAGAAAGTCACAGATTTCCACGGACCACTGGAAGCTAGAGAGAGATAGGAAAGAGTGCTTATAGATCTCACAGGATGCGGGGCCTTTCTGACAACATAAATTTCACACATACAGTTCTGAAAACAGAGAAGATTCTCCACCTAATCGCCTAGTTTTGAGTGCTTTATTATGGCAGAGTTAGTAAACTAATGCAGTTCCCATTAACATTATTTGTTGCATCTAAAGCATTTGAAAGTCAATATTATTAAAAGTCCAATAATAATTACCTTTTTAGAAGAAAGAGAGAAAGAGTGGTTTGCGAAGATGCAAGAAGCTCATTTGTGGCACTGCTATACTTTAAATAGATTTAAGCACTCATTCTAAAACTAAGAGAATTGTTGCAGCCAAAAATGTAAGATGAACTAGTTACTTATATCTCAAGAAGCAGGTAATGTAGTGGATAAAACTGTGGACTCTGGAGACAACTTATTATAATATAAAAATTTCAACCAATTCCTGTGTATTCTTACCACTTGCTAACTAAGTAGAGAGCTAGGAATCTTACTTCTCCATGCCTCAATTACTCATTCATGAAATGAGAATAACACTATCTTTTTATAAGGTTTTTAATGCATAAATAAACTAATGTTTATAAAACATTTAGAATAGTGCCTGACATATTTAATATGCACTTACTTAATAAATAATACTCTGGAAAGACCAACCAAATTTGAGATATAGAATTTTGAGATGTTAAATTTAGTATTAAAATGTCTTCCTTCGTTAATATTAGCAGTAGTGCACTGGTATACTTAAGCAAGACGTGTACAGATGGGTCTGTGATAACACATTCTAACTGTTAATAAAATTCATCTTAAGTTACTAGGAATAGTGCGAAGAAGCAGATCTAACAGATACTTAGCTCAATGATAAAGCATTTGCCCAGCATGTGTGAGGCCTTAGTTCAATCACCAGTACTAAAAATATAGAAGAGATTATAATTGTTATTGATCTCTGAACACTCAGGTTGTCCTTTTATTCACTTTTAAATATAAGCTTGCATCACAATAACTATTTCTTGAATCGTGCTACTCATATATATTCATAAATTCCAGTATCATAAGCTCCATAGTGTTCCTTTCTGACTTTAACTTCGGTGTCTCCCTATTTGATTCCTGAGGGAGTACATTTGATGCTTCTAATTTAATAATTCCATGGAAACTCACTAAGTTCACTGATAAATCATCCCCAAGAATGATCTCATTAATCATTTTCTGCTGTCAGCAAATCATTTTAGAAAATGCTAAAAGTCTGTTAACTCATATTTCTCAGTTCCAGTAACTAAATATTGAATAAAAAGAATAGTCTTTCTATGTTCTCTCTCCCCTTTCTTTACTTAGCAAATTTATTTTGGGATCAGAATCCTAACTTTCAATTCTAAACAATAATATGCAGATAGTTTTGTAATCCAATGCAGTGCACTCGAATATTGTGAAGATTTGGTTTTTATGTAACACGTGAAAAGGGCTATATGGTTATTTTAATAACTACAATAAATATTAGGTGTTCTTCCTTTTTCTTTTATGTGACATTGATGTCAAAATTGCAGTTGGAAGGAGCTATACTGAGACTATACTGCTGGAACTTACCTTTAGCGTTGAGATGGGCCCTAACCCGTAATCTCGACAGCACATTCCTACTCTACCACATGGTGTTATGGTCCACTCGATCCATGCTGGAGACTTTACAATGCTGTTTTTGATTATGCTCACCATTCTTATAGTTTTACTTTATGAGACTAGTAGCTTCTGGAACCCTATTTATATATAAAGAACTTTGAAAACCCTTGAGAAAATGAAAAATTAAAAACAAACCATGTACCGACTTTTCCTCAAAGCTTTATCAATTTCAAATGACTATTATAATCCGGCATTCAGAGACTCCATCCTAATTATTCTACATAGGAAATAGATTTTTGCAGCTTTTGGCAGCTTGATATTTTGTTATCTTTTGTGCAGGTATAAAGGAGAGTGGACAGATTGAAAAGATTCGTTATATTGTAGTTTCAGTTCCTTGATCCTGTCCAATGGGGAAAAGTGAAGAAAAATCTGTTAAAAATAGATAAGCAGAATACTGGATAAACAAAATGGGAAGACCATTTCTTCTTTAGAATTCTCGCCTGAAAAGACCCATGGAGATTGTTATATCTGTACAGTACCTGAAAATCAATCAGTACATATTAAGTATGTGCACTTTGAAAATAGAAATTGACATCTGATTTATTTATTGCACATAAATAAAAATAAGACTGGGTGGAAAGACACATTTTTACACACAAACCATCCTTTCATAGGTGAAATATCTTTATCCATTCAAAAGTAAGCTAAAAAGGAAAAAGAAAATCTATGTACCTAACCCGATCTTCTAAATTACTCCCACTGAAAATGAAAGATGGCTTTTGGAGTTGAATATTTAAGAGAGCAGATGTAGAAACTGAAATTTTGGCAGCCTCTGTCAGTAACTAATGAGCTTTGGGGAAACCCAGCTGATAGAGACTTTGGGTAGATTACTATCAAAACTACAGGGGATCTAACACCTACAGTGCACCATCTTCAAGGTAGCACATGGAGTTGACTATAGTAGCTTTTCCAAATTACTGATAGGATTATGTAATATTTCAAAAACCTATCTAATGCGATATTTTTCAATATACATAGAATAGACTTTTCCATTGATACATCACATATTCCTGCAAAGTAAGAATAAAAGTTCACAATGCCTTAAATTCTTGATACCTGCCTTACATGTCCATAAAATTATGTATAGATTTTCTTTTGTGATCATTACCCCTGCCAAACCCATGCAAAGTATCCAGTTCAAGGGTTCTCAGTAAGAAGTCCAGAGAATTTGACCAGCTACTAAGAGAACAGAGGAGTAATATGACCCACTGTACTAGGAAAAAGTTCTAGAGGCCATGAATATGCAACTTGCTTATACTTTGTAGTAAGGAATTCCCTTTCTGTGATTGGTTCCCTTATGATTTTGCAGTTCACTTCTTTGCTATGAATGACTGTATACTAACTAATTTACTAACTAATTTCAGTGTGTTGATCCTAAATATAATTAGTACATAGTTGCCTCTGTTTTTCTGTACATCTGGATGTAGGTTTTACAGGGATATACAAATGAGGCATTTTCTCCCTATGTGTTGGCACTGAAAAGATGCTGCTATGGGACTTCAAGGCGGAATTCATGCATAAACATTTTCAGTTACTCAGCTCTGCTGTATCAACGTGTGTGCATGAAAGGATATAAAATTCAAGTGGATGTGGGAGATACTGACAAGAAAGGGCAGGAATTCCTGTGCAAAAGATTGCAGCTCCAATTTTATTGGACCTTTCTAAACTACCTAACACTCTATCCACACCCTCCAATTTAGCAGTCTAATTTAGTGTTTCTTATAGAATCTAATCTCACTGTAGGCTTTCTACCTTGTTTCCAGAAGGTCCTTCTTGGTGATTCATACCCTCCAGTGATTTCCATTAAACTTCAACATAAAGTTCAAATGTCTGATCACAGTCTAAAAGATCCAGCAAAAATTCATACCTATCCGACAGACTCTGACTATTGTCTAAAAAACACCAGGTATCCTTTCTCTTCTCTGAAGGTCTCAGAACTTTTGCCTTGTTCTTCCCTCTGCTTGTCTAGTGAGTCCTCACTCTTCATTTGTGTGACTGAAGTGTGCTCTTTATTTGGCAGTATCAAAGGGGCAGAACTGTCAAACGTTAAGTGAAACATGGTGAAAAACGACAACCACCTGCAGAGGCATTGGTGCTTCCATTTGTTTGAAATTCTTTATGACAAATTGTCATACACATGTGGGAGTGGCCTGAATTTCTATATATTTTTTTTAAGAATAGGAGATTTTATTGGAAAAAGGAAGGGAAATAGGAATAGGGATTAGGAATAACCCCTGAGAGATGGGGGGGCTCCAAATAGTTTGCCAGCGTGTCCACTTCTCAAAGGAAGTTTTACATAGCCTAAATTCCTGTACATTTTTATGAGAAAATGAAGGCATCTTAAGTCATTCTATATAGGAAATCAAAACTGCAAAAACCAAATGTAGCCTGAATTTGGGTACATAATTTGCATAGTTAATATGAAATCTGTGTTAAATACATTTTGTGTTCTGTAATCTGCAATAAGTTCTACTAAAGACTTAGAATCTATTTACAGAAGGTAATAATTCACATGTTCAAATCATGTGATTGCATTCTTTCAGTCAATAAACACTTATTGAGCAGTTGCTGTAGATGAATATGTGTCTCAAAAAGTTTTCATGGCATATTTTCAGATTTTTGGTACCGGGAATTGAACTTGTGACCTCGTGCTTGCCAGGTGGGCACTTGTGTTGCTGAGCTATGTCCCCGGCCCTCAGTTTTTATGTATATTCTTTAAAAATTCATGACCTGAAAGAATAAATACATTAACCTGTAAAGATATTTTGTTCTCTTTTATGCTTTACCTGACAATGTTTTATGCCCCATCACTGGACTGGGCACTGAGAATACAAAGTTCCTGATTTCCACAAGCTCCCTCTCTTTCGCTGAAACAGACTTGAAAAATTTTCAGTATACTGTTATAAGAGTAACACCAGCATGATAAAGTTACAAAGTAATCACTTATTGTTGAGAGAGGTGGCAGTGATTCATTTAGTTGGTTTACCTGGAACATCTAAGAATATTTTAGTTTTTAAGAGAGAAAAAAAAAACCTACTAATAACAGAGTGTCTCCAGCCTTTCCCTGACACCTGGAACTAAAAGTGACTTCTTTGGTTTCTTTCCTTCTGTTGTTCTCTTAGAAAGATTCTTCCTTTGGCTGATGGTCATTGATGATGACAGTCAGAAGTAGCAAAGGGTCTTTGTGAGTAAACCAGGCCTGGGAGAAGACTTTGGGAATAATTTAGAAGGAAGATGAATAAGGGTTGCTACTGAATGTGTGGAAAATCAATAGAAAAGGAACGTAGAGATTTTTAAATAGTCATCTCCTTTGGACATCCTATCACATTTATGGCTTCAAGAATTTAAATATCCTGAAGTTATATACAATAATGTAAAGAAATACACCCATTATTTTGAGTTCTGTGACTGAATCATGTAGTATACTAAAAGGTAAGTGGAAATGTACCAGGAAGACAAAGAGGAGGCATCCAACCAGAAAACCAGAATGGCTGAGGCGTATATATATGAAATAACATGGTCTGTTGATTTGACTCTCAAACGCTTGTACTGACTACTGTGCAGGAAGGGAGGGATCCCATCTCCAGGGGATAGAGATTTTAGTAGATGAAACTGTCTTTATGGAATACCCCACTATGATACGGAAAATTTATTTCACAAGTATAGTCTAGCAAAATGGTGCTGAAACAAGCTTTCCTTCATCCCTGAGGAACTAGTTGGGCTATTGTTGGGTGTCTTATCACTCTCCAATGTTGTCTTTAAGGTATAGCTAGTCGAGACTAAGCATCAGTCACTATCACTTACATGGGTTTATTGTATACAAATCAAAATTGTGACATATAATCTTATCTTCTTAAATAGCAATCCCAAAGTTATATAAAATTCAGACTCTATAAAACCTGTTTTTATTCCTGAACTTACCTCTGATACAAAAGATGAGGTATAAGCTGAAAAGGTTGTCAACAATACTTAATCATTTCTTGAATGTATATTGAAAGTTCTTGTTATCACCATTTGGCAGACTTCTAAAATTTGATACAACTTTCACCCAGATATTAAAATGAAAATTATTCAAAGTGTAGTTTGCTCTCCAAAGGTAGTACATAAATGATATTTTCAAGTGATTGTCATACTTTTTAATCGCCAATTCTTGTGTGATTGCTGAAGATTTTGTCTCCTCATTGTAACCAATAAATATACATGGTATGCACTATAAATATTAAAACACATTTTATATATCTCCGTGCTAAACAATGGTATTAGTTTGCTAGAGCTTCCATAATAAAGTACTGCAGAGTAGGTGATTCAGACAACAGAAATTTATTGTCTCATAGTTCTGGGAAATAGAAGACCAAGATCAGGGTAATAGCAGATTTGATTCATTCTGAAGGCTGTGAAGGAGAACTTGCCCCAGGCTTCTGTCTTAGCTTCCGTTGGCTTCACTGGCAACCTCTTATGTTAGTTGGTGGTTGCTACATCATGCAATCTCTGCTTCATTGTCACAAGATGTGAAGTGAAGTGTGTATCTGTGTCCAGATTTCTCCTTGTTACAACGTTTAATCATTTTTCCAGTGTGACCTCTTCTAACTGATTTCCTCCTATTTCTAGAGGTGGTCATATTCCAAAGTACAAGGGGTTTGAATTTCAACATAGGAACCTGCTGAAGGGAACACAGTTCAACCCATGGGAACTCAGGAGAGAGAGTACACTCCGCACCCATATATTTGGCTTGCTCCTGGTAGACAGTGCTTAGCATTCAAGCAAGCAACTCTGGCCATTTATCTTTAGTAGCCACAGTCAGTTTTAGGACAACCAAAAGCATTGAGCATATCTGTAATGTCACTGGGCATCTTTATGAACATTTATTATTTTTATCACCTGAAGTTCAGAAAATAGCATCTTTTGTCAACTAGGTTTGCTTCAAGTCACATTTCAATTTGGGGTGCTACAGCCAAAACCCATAAAGAAGCACTTGATATTAAAAGATTCAAATCATGCCCTATTAAACCTTTACTGTTTTTCAGGTTTTTTGCTTTAAAGGAAGAATACCATCGACATATGTATAATTCTGTCAAATGTTTTAGGGTATATATATCTTGTTTTTAATCTTATACAAATTTTATTCTTCTTTAAAAATGAACCACCTGTAGTGATTTAAATTTTTAAAGAGATGCATGCAAGTATAGATGTCAAACACTATGAACTGAACTAATTTCCTCACATTAGTTGATCAAAAACAGTGTTCTTATATTTAACATTAGTGTTCACATACTTAACATTTGAGATTTTTGCCCAAGTAAGGCATGACATGGGAACTTGTGGTTTTCCCAAGGTGTCAATTTGAACACATACTCGGATAACTATTCCCTCAACTATTTCATAAGCCTGACCAACCATCGTTTCTCTAATTGTGATTTTGTAAACATTTCATCTGAGGAATCAAATACAACAGAAGTATAAGAGATCCAAATGTCAAGGATTTATTTTACTGAAACCTTATACAAGGAGTTTCAAAAGATATTCGTCCTTGTTTCAAAAATCATTAGTATCCCCCACTTAAAGGAAAAATAAAAGATGCCCAAAAAAGTATATAATTTCTAAAATGTTGGTGTAACATATATTTTGAATATAATCAAAGGGTTTAGGCAGTAAAAGAAAACTAAACAATTGTAAAGTATGGTTCTGAAGAAATGTTCGGATCCAGGGTCCTTAAGAGAATATTCTATGGCAATAATTCCACCCACTTGTGTGCTATCTTACAGATTCTCTTTTGGAGCAACAGGAAAGGATACAGGATAAATTTAAGCACCATCCAAAAAGAGATTTACTGTATTTGCTTTATACTTTTTTTTAGAACATCTTGAATTCTTTTTTCTGCTTGAAAATAGGAGAATTCAAGAAACACAAATCTGTGAAAGGGTCTCCTCTTAGTTTTAAAGCTAGTGTTGGCTCTTTATAGTTCACATTACCTGTGCACCTGCACTTGGGGAGACATGTGGATGTGCTTTCCATATTCTTTTTTGGAGAGAGAGAAAGTTTCCTGATTTTTATTTCAGGAAACAAGAGGACACTGGTGATATCCTTCAGGCTACAGTGGGGTGATGGAGGTGATGGGCAAGTCTTAGGTGTTGCACTGGTAGGAGTTTTTGTTGACTTTGAGTCCACGATCCCTTGTTTATCAGTGTATTTTAGCTCTCTTTTAGATGGAGGCCTGGTGATGGGTCGCTCTGATGTGCTGGTGAGTGTGCTCTGATTCTGAGTGTGCATGCAATGAGGCACACAGAGATCACCAGCATCATCTATTGAACTGCTGGATTCACAGATGCTCGCTTCAAGCTTACTGTTCTTTTCTTCTGTATTAGAATCAGTGTTTGCTTGTTCTCAGAAAAGAGTGAGATGAATGCCCTCTTCCAATTAAAATTGTTAGCATCAGTGTAACTGACATAATTCATCCAATTTTTGAGAACAAACAATTTTTTGATTTTCACTTTTGTTCTCTTTATACTTTGATGTAGACTTAGATTTTCTTCTGCTAGCTTTTCTTTTATCTGCCTTTTTTCTTAGACATACATCTTTATTCTTACTTTTTTTTTTTCAGATTTAGATTCTAAAATGACCTCTTTTATTTTGGTAAACTCTCCTGGTTGAATCAGTCTTTGTGACAAATTAATTTTGTCTCTGTTCCACTGACAGATATTTTTACTTCATTTTTTGGTATGTGCATGTTTACTACTGGGTCCACATATCTGATTCTTTCCAATTCAAAAGACTGCCCTTCCAAATGACTGGTTTCAAAATCGTCCAAGTTACCAGGCTGACTTAGAGTATTAAAATGTTCCTTTATGTGGCGATGGAGTGATAAGGTTCTTAACTGAATCAAAATCAGATCTTACTGTGTTTTTAGGGGTAGAAAGTATTTGCTCTTCTAGGTGGAATGATTCTCTGTGTCCTGGAAGTTCAGTTTCTTGAAAAGGAACCTGCGGTAAATCCTTTGCAAATAAATTCCTGGGGTTGTCATCATTAGTAGTAGAGTCCATTCCTGAGAGACATACTTCCTGCTTCTGAGCAGTATCTTCTGTTTGTTGTGAAGGAAGTTTCTCTTTCAGCGCATATAGCTGACATGCAAGATAGTAGCATTCTTTTCTTAGCTGTAGGATGTTATCTTGGGCTTCTCTTACTTTGGATTTTTCATTTTCCAAAGCTAAAACTAACATTCTGCTGTTGTCTCGGTAATTTTTCAGCAGTGTTCAAGTGTTTGTTGGCATGGTGCAGGTATAAAGGATCTGAGTTTGCCAATCTCTGCCAAGTTTTTATTCCTTTTCTCTTTCATTCGTTTCTTTATGTCTTCAAGACTATCTTGAAAGGTCTTTTTCTTGCACCTTTCCTTGGGGATCTTCGCCTGAAAATTTACAACCTATCTCTCGTAGGGACACGGCAAACGCCGTAAGGGGGCTGACAGAAGGCGGGCAGTGAGCCTCCTCAGGGTGTCCAGAACAGTACCTTGGACCAGTATTTCTGCAGTTGTCTCTCTTCCTCACATCTGAAGCCTCCACAAAGACGTCACAGCTCATGTGAACCCAGTGTTCCAGTGCTTCGGGCCTGTGGCACCATCTCATGTTGCCTGCTACTGCCGCTGCCGCATACAAAAATCTTAAACATTCTATGTGGCCTGTCTACTCCCCCACTGAAAAGTATAGTACCCCATTAGAAGTAAAATTTGAAAATTCCAGTGTGTATACATCCTACTGAAATGATGGCTTTCTTAAATTTTTGAGCAGAATTAAGTAATTCATTTCATCACCAACAGCCCATACCTAATTTAAATGATGAAGTGGAATTATTAAATAGAGGGCTGGGTGTTGTGGCACACACCTGTAATTCCATCACTTGGAGGCTGAGGCAGGAGGATCGTCATGAGTTTGAGCAAGCCAGGGTTTACACAGTGCATTCAAGACTAGGCTGAACTACATAATGATACCATGTTTCAACACACACACACACACACACACACACACACACACACACACACAA
>RJWM01051593.1:0-10377 GCA_004363535.1 Dasyprocta punctata
ATTTAAAAATTGATTGAGAAACAAATATTTTTTATGACAAGCAACATCTAAAAATCTATGACCACAATACCAGCACTGCGGAAAATACAAGAATCCTGATCAGTGACAGATCTGTGATGAGAATCATAAAGGACATAATGCATGTAATTGGCAGGGCAGATAAATAATGAAAAACTGCAAGGAATCTGCAATGGAAAAATAATGCAATGAGTAAATTTAGTAAATGCCATTCATTCATAACTCTCACGAAGGTTAGTCTTTAATTGCCAATCAAACGACACAGACTGGCATATTGGATATAAAAATAAAAGGTCAACTATGTTTTGCATGTAAGGGGCAGATCTCATGCACAAAACAAACCACAAAGTAAACCAAAGAAGAAATGAATGTACACTAAAAGTGAAAAGATGGTGCAGGAGCCCACAGCTACAAGGTGTAGCAGTGCTATGAACAGACAAAGTTGACATCAAGTCAAAACTGATTAGAGGGTGTGGAGGTCAATTAACTCTGGTAATAGGAACAGCTCCAAGGAAGAGAGAACATCTACAGAAATATAGCCAACAAAAAGTGGCAAAATTAATTTTAAGAAATAAATTCTAGTGGGCTTCAAAGGTTAGATAAACATCATTAACCTCAGAGTGAAGGACTTCAACACCCTGCTCTCAGAGTAGAAGGGAAAACCAGAAAAAAAATCCAACAACATAATGAGGTGAACTGCACAATTGAAAAGATGAACTTGACAGGTATCCACAGAGTGTTTAATCCAACGACAGAATCCATATTTTTCTCAGCAAGTCACAGAACTTTTTGTGAAATAGACCATATTGTTGACTATAAAGATGCCTAATAAATACAAAAATTGAAAAAAAATCATATACATATTATCAGACGATTCAGCACTAAAGCTAGAAATCAGTGGCAAAAGTATCCATTGAAAACCACTCAAGCACCTTGCAATTAATATTCATAATCAATGGTTCACTGAAGAAATAATCGAAGAAACTTAAAATTCTTAGAACTGGATATCTGGAAATATGGCAGAGTGGTGAGTAGCACAAAAAGAGCCCCTCTGAGATTAGGAGTCCAGACACTGGAAAATTGCAACGTGAGAAAGAGAAGAATGAGGTCAGTGAGGACTTGGGACTCAGGAAGGGTATGAGCTAAGAATCGAATCCCAAGGGAGAGTAAAAAGAGAGACTTCAAGGAAGAAGAAGGAGGTTTCAGGTGACACTTTCAGTCTGAGCCTGGATTCACTGCGTGGGAGAGGTGACTCAAATCTGCAGACCCACCGTGAATGGTAGCTACCCCAGAGGCTTCTATGGAGAGATACATGAGTGACAAAGAGCAGTAGATGCAGTGGACTGCAGTGGACCGTGAGTTGTATGGGTTTGGACCTCCTAAGGGAGAGGGCGATAGGTAAGGAACCAACTTGGACAGCGGCCAAGTGAACTCAGAGTTCAGAAAAACTGCTGGCTCCATCTAGAGACCTGCACTTGAGTTCAAGCCTGCAGAAGGCACATTGACTGCTCCAGGTGGAATGGATCTGGTTGCAGGGTAATGGCCAGAAACAGCATATTCTTCAGGGAAACTAAAGGTGCAGGATTGCTGATATTACCCACTACCCAGGGTGAAAACTACTTCTGGCTTAGTGGGATTAATCAACATGGATTTTGATTCTGTATTTCCATGTCAACTACCAATAAGAGCAAATACACATCTTGAAGTAGACTATTTTATTTTCTTTTTTCCTCTCTGTTTTGTTTTGTTTGTTTGTTTGTCTGTTGTTAGGTTTTGTTTATATATTAATGTGAAAATAGTTTCTAGTTTTTTGTGGCTTTTGCTTTGTTTTCTTCTTGTTTTTATTACTTCCTTCCTTATTTTCCTCCTGTCTTTGGCACCAGTTTCTCAAATACTGTGTGGTCTTCCTTTATCCTGCAGCCTTGCTTCCAATCTCTTCCTCTTCTTCTACTTTTCCATTTCCTCACTCAACTCCTTTTAAATTTTACGCTCTGAGGATAAAATGAACATATTGAGGACTTACTTACTGTGTATAGTTACCTAGCTTGTTTTAGATTTTGTTACATAATCACAAATCAAGCTCTTATGGTTAAAGGTGGAAAATTAATGATTACCTTATTTTGTTATATTCTACACTCTGTTGGATGCTATTTTTATTGCTCATGGTACAACTTTAACCAAAGTGATATAATTGATCTAAGTAGCTGTTCTTCATGGTATACCAAGAGTGACATTGCCTAAGAGACTTGGAAAATACTGTGAGTCAGTGCAAAATACCAGGGGCTGGGCCAAACAGGCAGCAACTTCTCATGCCCAATAAATACAGAGGCAGAGAACTGCAGTGTACTCATAACTCAAAAGCCAGCTACACCTGGAAGACACCTTGAAGAATTAGTCATTTTTTAAAGGTTTTAAATACTAGCAATAAAGCTACTCACAAGGGAGTTGTTTATAAGCATCAACTCAGGTATTAAACTGAAAAAGGAAGACAAATAAAGAGATACCTAAAGAAGATGCAACCCCGGACACTCAGATCACCAAAGGATAGCCAAGGGGGCAATGAGATGGAATAATTTGAAAGCAAATTTCCTGACTTCTTGGAAATGGTAATAATGGAAGTCAGGAAGCAAATGAATGAGGCTCTAGAAAAATATCAAATAAGAAATAATTTCTCAAATGACTGCAGAGATGGTGACCATAATGAAAGAAGTACTTAGATGCTAGAGATTATACAGCGTTATAAAAAACAGAGAAGCTGCAAGGAGTTCAGAGGTTCTGCTGTTGGAGTTCTACTCAGCTATTAAGAAAGATTGCATTGAGACTTTTATAAGTATATGGTCACGACTTGAGATCATACTCATAAGTGAAATAAATCAAACCCACATGTGTAAATACTGTATTGTCTCCCTAGTGTAAGAAATTGAAAAAGTATATATGATCCAAAATGTATAATAAATACTATGGAAGGGTAAAAAACAGCTTGAAGAGCAAAAGTAACTGGGAAGGGAAAAGGGGGAAAGAGGGAAGGGAAAAGGAAAAGATATAAATCTGTATATATGTATATATAAGATAACTAAAACACACTGCTGAATGTATTCGTTATTGAGAAAGAACAATTAATACTGATATGATTAGATCAATTTTACATGTCTGTATCTGTTAATGTAAACAACCATTTTAAGGATAACAATATGCAACATTGCAACCATTGTCAAGTTTCTATCACCCTGTTTTGTAAACCTGTAATGTTACTGTTGTGCATTTACTCTAGTCATTTGTTTGTCTGTTTTGTTTTTTGTCTTTGTTATATATGTCTTTTTTTCTGCTTAAATAAAAAATAGAGAAGCATAGGAAAATGATGGGAGTCATGAATGCTCAATGTGAAAAAAATTGAATCCATAAAACAAATTCAAACAGACATGTATGAGCTTAAAAATTCCACTGAATGTAAATGCAGGAGAATGAGCCAATGTGAGAAATCTCAGAGATAGAAGACACGACTGAAGTTAATGATTAAGAAAAGGAAGGTTTACTCAAAATAGCAAGGGACCACAAGAAATAAATCCAGCAGATGCTAGCTGATGAAAAGAATAAGAACATGATTGATCTGTGTCAATAAAAAAGCAGGAAATAGCCCAAATGAGATAGAAAATCTATTCACAGATTTCATGACAGAAAAATTCCTGAGCAGGGAAAAAGAATTTGACATACAGTTAAGCGAATCAAATAGAATTCCAATTATCCATGATGAAAAAAATTCACAGTGAGATATGTAATAGTCAACATTTCAGAAAATCAGCACAAGAAGAGAACATTAAAAAGGGAAGAGGAGGGGATATAAACCTGTATATGTGTATATGTAAGATAACTAAAAAGAACACTGCTCAATGTATTCGTTATTGAGCGGGAACAATTAATACTCATATGATTGGATCAATCTTGCATGTCTATATCTGCTAATGTAAGAAACCATTTTAAAGATAACGATGCGCAAATTGCAACCATTGTCAAGCTTCTATCTCCCGGTTTTGTAAACCTGCAATGTTGTGTATTTACACTAGTTGTTTGCTTGTCTCCTTTGCTTGTTGTTTTTACTATATATGTCGTTTTTTTTGTTGTTGTTGTTGTAGTTTTTGTTTGTTTTGTTTTTCTTCGCTCAAATAAAATTAAAAAAAAAGCTGTAAGAGCAAAGAAATCAGTCATCAATAGAGGAAATCCCATCAGAATTATAGGTAGAAGTAATACATAATTTAAAAAAACAGTAAAAAATCAACACTAGTCAATATATTACATATTGTTATCTTAGATGGAGTTGTTGAAGTTACAAAATCTAGGCATAAAAAGTCAGACAATCAAACAATGACAAGACAAACTATTCTTTCTAATGAACTAAAGAGAATTAGTAGTGTAGTTATCTATCTTGCATACTTATGCATACATACAGTTATATGTGTATATCAACAAACATATAATCTTTTCCTTTCTTCCATTTCTTCTTTCCCTTATGTCAGGTTTTCTTTAATTTTAAGCCCTTTCTTTCCCTTTCTTTATTACAATATCTGTTGTATATTTTGGATCTTAGTACTTTCATTTTTTATTAATTGTTAATTTTTTTACACTAGGGAGACTATGATATTTACAAATGTGAGTCTGATTTATTTCACTTATAAGTATAGTCTCAAGTTGCCTCCATTAACCTATAAAAACCTCAAGATCACCTTTTTATGACTGAGTAATATTCCATTGTATAAAAATACCACATCTTTTTCATCCATTCTGCGGTTGATGGGCAATTTAGTTGTTTCCAAGATTTAGCTATTACAAATTGTGGTGCTATAAACATGGGTGCACATATAACTCTGTGACATGACACTTTCAATTTTTCTGGGAAAATACCCAGAAGAGGAATGGTTGGATTGAAGGGAATCTCCAATCCTAGTTTTTTGAGGAATCTCCATACTGATTTCCACAGTAGTTGCGCCAGTCTATACTCAGAACAACAGTCGAGAATGGTTGCTTTTTCCCCACAGCCTCACCAACATTTGTTATCAGGTGATTTCTTGATGGCAGTCATTCTTTCTGGAGTGAGACGGAATCTCAATGTTGTTTTAATTTGCATTTCTTGAATGACCAGCGATGTTAAGCATTTCTTCATGTATTTATTTGTCATTTGTATTTCTTCATCTGAGAAGTATGTGTTCATCTCAGATGCCCATTTTTGGATTGGGTCTTTGAACTTGGGGGGCCTGATGTTTTTCAATACTTTATATATTCTGGATATTAGTCCTTTGTCTGAGGGACAGTTGGTTAGAATACTTTTCCACTCTGTGGACGTTCTTTTCACCTTATAGGTGACTACTTAACACAAAACTTTAATTCAAGGACACAGATCATAGTATTTCAAACACTAAAATAAAACAACCCAGACTGAGGTACCCCACAACATTATCTTTCCAAATTGATGGAGAAATAAGATAGTTTTATGAAAAAGAGTATCTGAAGTAATTCATGAAATCCACACCAGCCCTCCAAAATTGTCACAAGGACATTCTATAAAGAGATAACAAGGAATAAGCTTGGTTAAACACAAGAGAATGAATTGAACATCCAAGGCAAACAATTAAACAGAGGGCAGAAAAGGCAGCCAACAACAGGAAAATATCATGACAGAGATAAGTCAATACATATTAGCAATAATCATCAATGTTAATGGTTTCAGTTCACCTATTGGAAGAAACTCCAGAATGGATTAAGAAGCAAGATCCAACAATGTGTTGCATATAAAAACACTTTTAATCAAAAAAGAATTTCATAAACTGAAAGTCAAAGAATGGAATATAATGCTACATATGACAGGAACCAAGAAAAACCAGGGATAGTAATTTTATTTACATACAAATTGGATTTCATTCTAAGGTGATTAAGAGAGACCAAGATCACTGTGTCTTTGGAAGGGGACAATACAAGAAGAAGAGATAACAATCATAAATATGCATGCACCAAATACCATTGCACCCATCTGTGGCAAACAAATGGTAACGGACATGAAAAATCAAATAAGCACTACTGCCATTGTATTGAGGGATTTCAGTACCCCACTGCCAAAGTAGACATTTAAACTAGAGAAAAAATAAAAATGAAATAATAGAACTGAAAGACACTTGTGAACCAGTGGATTTAGTAGATGTATACAGTGTTCCACACTAAAACCCCAGAGTAAACATTCTTCTCAGTTGCACATGAGATCACATACTAAGTCATAGAGCATGATTAAATAAATGCAAAGACAATGAAATTATTCCACGTATATTAACTGAACATAGTGCAATAAAATAGAAAATCAATGCAGAAGAAGCCACGAGAACTTCATACACACATGAAAATTAAAAAACCCCTCCTGAATTAGCAATGAGCCTTGACTGAATGAAATGAGAAATTAGACAATTTGTACAATTAAACAATAGTGCCAGTAAAGCATACCAGAATTAATGAGACACAATGAAATCTGTCTTATGAGGAAATTTTACAGTGGTGAATACCCATAAGAGAAATACAGAGTGAGTTCAAAAAACAATTTAATGTTGAACCTCTAGCTTCTAGAATGAGAATAGCAAGTGACTTTCAAAACTCATATGAGTGAGGAAATTATGAAGATCTGAGAAGAAATTAATGCTATGGAGACTATTAAAACAATGCAAAGAGTCAATGAATTAATGAATCAGTTCTTTGAAAGGTTAAGAAAAAGAGACAAATACTCAGCCAAATGTATAAAAAAAGAAAAAAGATTCAAATTCATCCAATTAGGAATTAAATGGATGAAATTATGACAGATCCTGCAGAAATCCAGGAGATCATCTGTACCTACTTTGAGAACTGGTATTATAGTAAGATGAAAAATGCATGAGATGAACAGAACGCTACATACACAAGACTTATCAAAGCTGAATCAAGAAAATATAAAAATTTGAAATGAACTAATATCAGTCAATGAAATTGAAGATATAGTCAAAAACCTACCAGCAAAGAACAGCCCGCACCCTAACAGATTTACTGCAGAACTCTAAAAGACAGTTAAAGTACATGTGATAATGCTACTTCTCAAAATCCTTAATGATATTGAAAGGGAAAAAATAGTCCCAAATTCATTCCAGAAAGCAAGCACTACCCTGCTAACAAAAATACAGAAGGACTCAACTAAGAAAGAGAACTAAGGACCAATCTCCTTAATACAGAGAGATGTAAAAACTCTCAATAAAATGCAGGGAAGCAGAATTTAGGAAATGAATAAGAAGATTGTACACCATGACCAGGTGGGTGTCATCCAAGTGATGCAGGGTTGGTTCAATCAATAAATGTAGCACACCATATGAGCAGAATCAAGAATAAAAAACACACGATCATCTCAATAGATGCAAAAAAAAGCATTTCAGAAGTTCAACACCCACTGATGGTAAAGCTTTTGCAGTAATTTGGAACAGATTGTCTTTACCTCAATATTATAAAAGGCATCCATGGGAAAAACAGTGAACATCGTACTAAAATAGACAAAAACTGAAAGCTTTCACTCAAAAATGAGGAAAAAAAGAAGGATGCTCACTTTCATCATTCTTATTAATATAGTTCTGGAAAATTTAACTGGAGCATTTTCATGAGAGAAGCAAGCAGAAGGAAAAAGTTTTGGAAAGGAAACAGTCAAATCATTATTTGCAGATTACATGATAATGTATATAAGAATGCAAAGAAGTCTACCAAAATAATTCTATATTTAAAGTCAGATTAAATAGTGAAGCTGGGTACAATGTCAACATGATAAAATCAATAGCCTTATTGTGCACTAATAACAAACTCACAGAGTGAGAACTTAGGGAAACAGCACCTTTTAAAGTAGCATCAAAAAAATGAAATAAAAGGAATCAATATAATGAAAGAAGTAAAAGACCTGTACAGTGAAAACTACACTACCCTGAAAAATGAGATAAAAAAAAGTCAGAAAATGGAAAGATGTCACTTATTCTTGGGTGGAAAGATTTATCATACTGAAAATAGCCACATTCCCAAAATTGTTACACAAATTTAATGCAATCTCAATCAAAACTGGAATAGCATATTTCCCAAAATCAGAAAAAAGAATACTAATATTTATTTAGAACCAAAGTCGATCTAGAAAAGTAAAGGCAATTCTATACAAGAAATTCAAAGAAGGGTGCATCAAAATCCATGATGTGAAATTATAGTAGAAAGGTACTATGATACAAACAGCATGGCACTGGCAAAATTCAAGCATAAGAATCAGTAGAAAAGATAGGAAGACACAGAACCAACTCCAGACATGTTTAGTGACCTTATCTTTGACAAGGGTGCCAAAATATTCACTGGAAAAAGGATAGAATATTTAATAAATAGTGCTGCAAATACTGGCTTTGCACATGCCAAAGACTAATATCTACCACCACTCACATCTACCACCATCCACATAACTAAAATCGACACAGGCCAAGAATCTAAATGTTAAGACAGAAACACTGCAAGTACTGAAAGATAGAGTAGGTAGAACTCTTGTAGACATTGGTTTAGGCAAACAGTTTATGAACAATACCTTGATTGCACAAGAATTAAGGCAAAGAATCATCAACTGGGTTGCTATCTTTTAAAAACGCTTTTGCAGAGGAAGAACAACTACAAAGAGAGTAAAGAGACAGACCACAATGTGTGAAAATTTTTTTGCCAGCTATTCCGCAGACTAAGGATTACCATCAATAATATGTGAAAACTAAAAAAAATTGGACCTACCAAATTTAAAGATCCAATACCAAATTGGGCATAGGAGAAGAATTCATCCTTCTCAGATAAAGAGTAGAAATGGCAAATAAGTATACAAAAATGTACAACATCATGGATCATTCAAGAAATGCAGATTAAAACAATGCTGAGATTTCATTTCACTCCAGAAAGAATAGCTATTATCAAGAAATTAATCAATAACAAATGCCTCTTGGAGAAGTGGAAATAAAGGAAACTTTCTCCACTGTTTGTAGGAGTGTTTATTTGTGCAACCATGGTGGAAATCAGTGGGGAGTTTCCTCACAAAGCTAGTACTAGAGGTTCAATCCAACCCAGCTATTCCCCTTCTTGGTAACTTCCTGAAAGAAGTAAAAGTATCATGCAACAGTGACATGTCCAGAGCCAAGTTTATAGATACATAGCTTGTAATAGCCAAATTTTGTGAAAATCCCAAATGTCCACAAACTGATGAATGGAAAAGAAGATGCATTTCTTATACACTGCAGTACTACTGTGCCATACAGAATGATAAGCTTGAGACCTTTCCAGGTAAGTGGGTATACCGCGAGGCCACAGTCTCAAGTGAAAGAAATGAAGCACTCATGTGTAAATACTGTATTGTTTCTCTGGTGTGAGAAACTAAAAATGTAATTAAGGACCAACATGTATGATAGATATTGTCAAATAGAAAGAAAATATTCATTTGGGCAGGTAAATTAGAGAGGGAAGAGGGGGAAAGAAAGGAAGAGAAAAGAAAAAATGAGAAAATAAGGAAAAAATTGGAAGAAAGCTTTTGTAAATAAGGAGGGAGACAGGGGTTGAAGGGAAGGTAGAGGAATAGGGAAATAGCAGGCAATTTATATCATGTGGAGGTACAATTTCCCATAGATGAATGCATTCAATATGTATCTCTAAAATGTATCAATAAATTAAATAATAAAAGCAATTCATAAAATCAAATCACAATTCTGGCACAATATAAAAGAAGAAAATATGTACACACAAGAGAGTACTGCTCAGCCATAAAGATGATAAATTTGAGTTAATTGTAGCTTAATAGTTGAATCTTGAGATTCTAATACAAGGTGAAATAAATCAGACATACAATATTCAATATCAAATGGTTTCTGTAACATAACAGACCAAAAACATAAGGAATGAAAAGAGCAAAAGAAAGGCAGATGGTCATATCGGGTACCCAGCCTAGATCCCCAGTCTCCCGAATAAGTGCATAGCGAAGGCTTAAATAAATGAGACAAGTGGTATGATTTTAGGGCTCCAGGAGGATCAAAGCCCCTGCAGAGTTCTTGACTCTGCAGCTGTCGTGAGGGCTAAGACAAAGACCTCTCTCCTTTGCCCGTATTTATTATCAAAGTAGACAAAGAGAGGGGATACTGAGGAAAGCGCGGGAAATGAGCAGGAACTTGGGAGTCACTTGAAAGACTTCTCCAAGTAGTAAATTTTGCCAATTAAGGAGCACTGTCTTATCTCCATGATGGCATTTATGGTGGAAAGAGACGCTGCAGATATGTGATGGTTGCAGCTGCAGTCTCTTATCTATTTACTTGAGTCTGAGCC
>RJWM01051594.1:0-10377 GCA_004363535.1 Dasyprocta punctata
CAAGTCAAGAAATGGGCTAGAGAAATGAACAGACACTTTACAGAGAAAGAAATAAAAATAGTCAACAGAACCAGGTGTGGGGGCACACGTCTTTAATCCCAGCACACGGGAGGCTGAGGTAGGAGGAGTACTGTGAGTTCAAGGTCTGCTTGGGCTACAACGTGAGCAAGGCTGGCCTGAACTACACAGTGCGACCCTGTCTCAAAAAACATAGGGCTGGGAGTTTGGCTCAGTGGCTTAAGAGCCTGTCAAGCAGGCACAAGGTTGTGAGTTCAAAGTCCCAGTACCACAAAAAAATGAATAAATAAATAAATAAAATTTTAAAAAATAAAAAATAGTCAACAGATAGATGAAAAACTATTCAACATCTCTTGCCATTAGGTAAATGCAAATTAAAACAACACTAGCATTCCATCTTACTGTGGAGAGAATAGCAATTATTAAGAAGTCAAACAGTAGCAAATGCTAGTGAGCCTGTGGTGAAAAAGGAGACTTCCTGAATTGCTGATCAGAATGCAAACTATTACAAGCATTATGGAAATTAGTATGAAGATTTCTCAAAGAACTGCAATTAGAAATTCCATATGAACCAGCAATTCCCCTTCTATGTATCTTCTCCAAAGAGTCTAAGTCATTATATTACAGTGATACATGTGTGCTGATTTGGGTGATATGCTATGTACCCCCAAGTCCTCATACTTTTGATGGGGCTGAGTCTAGTGCTTGTGTTCAGTTTGTTGTCTAGCACTGGGATTGGTAATGTGAGCGTTGCACATGCCCAGGGGTGGAGCTAAGATGCAGTGTAAGGGAAGGAGGGTCTTCCGCTTCTGCCCTCTCTCTCCCTTGCTAATGCACCTTCCTGTTTGCGGTCACCATGAACAGCAGCCCCGCCACCCCATGCTGTCTTGGAGCCAACTTAAGTACGGACTGAAACTCCTGAGAAACTGTAAGAATAAACCTTTCCTTCCCTAATTTTGGGCGTCAGGTATTTTGTCTTAGCAATGAGTAAAAAGTAACTAAGACACGTACCAATGTTTATAGTAGCCCAATTTGCAATAGCTAAATCCTGGAAGAAGTCTGTGTACCCATAAAGAGGTGTTTAGATGAAGAAAATGTAGTATCTGTATATAATGAATTACCACTTGGCTACAAAGAATGACACACTGAAGACATTTGTAGGAAAATGAATGCACCTGAAAAATGTAATGCTGAGTGAAATAAATGACACACACAATTTAAATACTGTATGGTATCTCTCATTTGAATGAGGCAAAGTACAAAGTAACTGATAAGGGATGGACAGAAAGAAATGGAGGTAGATCTCTTGAAATAAGTGGCGTAAGGGAACAAGGGCAAAGGATGAGAAGGAGGGGAAAGGGGAAGTAGAAGAATATAGACATGCTATGTTCAGGAAGTTAATAATACAAATTATTATAAATATTATATACCAAATGAACTAAGAAAAATATCAAGAAAAATGAAAAATAGGATGGGGAGCTGAAGGAGAAGAGAGGAAGGGAGAGGGAAAAGGAAAATGATTTAAAAAGAGAGAGAAACAAACATGCTGCAATATGTACATGTAATTATTCCCCAACACAAATGTAAACTGCAAACGTACAAAACAAATTTTAAATTTAAAACTGTATTCATTCATTTGACTTGTACAAATACTTCACTTTTTTTGAGACTTGGTGATGGATGAAAACATAATCATTCTTTTCCTAAGGCTCAGAAAGAAGAAATACATATTTTATGAGTAATTATAATAAAGTCATGCATAACATTGGCATAGTCTGTTTTCCATTACTGTAACACAATGTGTGACACTATTTATAAAATATAAATTTAACTTTACTCAGGGTTGAGGAATCTGGCAAGCTCCATTTAAAACTGGGATTTTCTTAATGGTTAGTATTTTTAATTACTGCTTTGATATATTTACTTCTTATGATTTGTTTCCATTTTCTATTTCTTCTTGTGCCATGTTTAGTACTTTGTGTCTTTAAGAAATCTGCTCTTATTTTCTAAGCTACCTAATATTTTGACAAGGAATTGTTCATAGTTGACCTTTATGACATTTTAAAAATTTCTTTAAAATCTATAGTAACATCTCTTCTTTAATTTTTGATCATAGAAATATGAATTTTTTCCATATTTTTCCTTATAAGTTTATAGTTTCTCTTTTACCACTACTTTAGTTGCAAACCATATGTTTTCATGTCATGCTTCTGTTTTTATCCACCAGAAGTATTTCCTAATTCCTTCTTGAGTGGCTGTTTATTTAGAAATGTGCATTTGACTTTGTAAATTGTCTTGTATTATTGGTATCTGATTTTATTCTATCACAGCCAGTGAACCTGATTCACATGACACTCATCATTTTAACTATATTGATATACATTGTACATTATATGAATTATCTTGGAGAATCTTCATTGTGTGTTTCAGAAGAATATGAACTCTGCCTTTTGTGGTGTCATGCTATGGCATTGTTGAATTGTGTGTTTCTCCCTTTACTGCTTTCCATTTTCAGTTGTGTATTTTGGGGTTAGGTCATTCATATCATTACTACTCTTTATATTTGTCTCTAAAATAGTAGGAAACTTCCAATTTTCTGTCTGATACGTAAGAAATTTGAGAGTTACTATTCATCTTCACATCAAGAAAAAAGCTAACAGATTTAAATAAAACTGAAAATCACCTTCTCTGCTCACTTTAAATAATTGCAGTTAAAACTTACACTATCACTGAAGAATTTGTAAGCAAACTCAGAAACAAATACAGAAAACTATAAACTACGAGGAGTCCACACCCACTAGCAGTCAGCAGCTGGTGGAAACATACAGGGTAATTGACTAGCTGCTGGACAATGAGCCATCCACCAGCTGGAGAAAGAAAATTTTGTACTGGCTAAGTTTTGCAAGCTCCCCACAGTTCTGCAGGAGATGCACTAGATTCTCAGGATAAACTGTGACAATGACTGTATGCTTTCAAAAGAAAAGGAGAAAATGAAAACGAACTATTTGGAAACAAAACAGCACATCTTGTGCCTCTTTTAAAAGACCTAACCCCAAGAGAAACTATTTTATCAAAGTTTAACAGATTTGTAGGAAAGAGAGCAATCAGTTGTAGTTTTCTATAGCTCTCCTGTCTTTCCCAAAGAATAAAAACCCATAACCACTTGGGCAGGTCATATCAAGAAAAGTTATAGATCTAACACAGGATTATAGAAGGTACAATCCTCTTCTGCACCTTATTACCAGTGTGCCTGTTGTATATCTCACGGAATTAGAGCTGCACGAACTGCAACCACATATTCTATTTAAGAAGGAGTTTCTACAGTATCCTAAAGGGAATTTTAGCTTCTCTTGCATCTACAGAAGTAGTAGCCTAACTCCTAGGCAGACAAACATTAAACTTCATAGGAAAAAGCAATTCACCTTTGTCCCCTTTACCTGGTATGTCCTGTCTGAATTTCAAAAACAAAAACAACAAAATTACAAGACATACTGAAAGAAAAAGTAGGAGAAGATAGGAGCAAAATGTTTTCATAGTAATTTATATTTAATAACGTATTTGCCTTTATCAGTGTTCTTCAGTTTTTGGTGGATAATTCAGATAATTTCTATTGCGCTTTTATTTAAACCTGAATAAGTTCTTCTTATCTTTTTCTTGTATGTCATGCCTACAAGAGACAAATTTTTCCAAATTTCATTTATCTATGTCTTAATTTCTCTTTATTTTCTAAAGGCATTTGTTTCCTGGATACAGAATCTTCAGTATTGACAATTTGTATGTCATTCTACTGTCTTCTGGCCTCTGAACTTCTGTAGTTTTTTAATAAGGAGTCAGATGTTAATCTCACTGGAAATATTACATGTGTGATGTATCATTATCCTCAGTTGCTTTCAGGATATCTTTTGATATTTACCAGTTTGACTATAATTTCTCTAGATGTAAATTCTTTAGAGTTTATTTTATTTGTAGTCCACTATGCTTTGCATTGCTAGAATAATATTTTTCAAAATAAAATATTTTTACATCTCATAATTTTCTCCATCTGACTTCATACCTATGGTAGAAATCTTGATGGCATCCTGCAGTTCTATAATCTGTTCATTGCTACTACTTATTCATCTTCTTCGTGCTAAAAATATTATTTATTTTCAAATAAAATTACTTATTTATTATTTAATTGTTTATAAATTTATAGATTTAAAATTTATTTATAGAAATGGATTTACATCCAACCATTCAGAGGGCCCCAGGGCCTGTGAGATTACTCATGAGGTCTCCTTCCATTCAGAGGATATGGCAGGCCTAAATTCCCAAGACCTTGCTGGGGCACATGCAATGGACAGGCAGCACTAGAAGCCTGGAAAAGTCTGAAGCAGCAGTAACAATAAAAGCCAACAGTTGGTTCAAATCAATACTCCTAGGCTAGTCAGGCTGGGAAGAATCCAGGACTCACCAACTGGTCCTGCAAGAGAAACTCAGGTGATTGGCCCCTCCCCTACACTACTGAACCTGGCAACGGGGGGAATGGCACCATTGTTTTCTTTGGTTTCTTTCTTTTATTCTTTTTCAATTCTATTTTATTGTATCTTAATTTATTTTCATTTTGATCTTACTTTTTTTTTACTTTTTCTTTTATTTTTTCTGAATTTTTTCTTTTTCATTATATTTCTTCCTCTTTTTTCTTTCTTTCTTCTTTATTTCCTATCATTCTTTCTCTCTCTCTCTCTCTCTCTCTCTCTCTCTCTCTAATCTTTTCTAAACAGCTGGGGAGAATGCCAGCCACATAAAACTAATCCCATCTCCAAAATCCCAGACTGAGTTCAGATAATTCCTCACATACTCCTTCATTCTTTCTTGTCTACCCTCTTCACTAGTCTCCCAAACATTGCATGATCATCCTTTGTTCTCCAGCCTTGCTTCTACCTCCTTTCTGGTTATATATTTTTTATGTAATATCCACCCTAAATTTTCCCACCACAGTGTAAAAACCTCTTCCAAGGTGAAACACACTGAATAAAATCTCCTAACTTATGAAAAGTTCTGTTATATAACTATAGAATTTGCTCTTATGATATAAAATATAAAATCATTAGTTACCAAATTTGGTTAGTTTCTAGATTGTGCTTGATGCTATTGTTACTGTTAATTGTATTATTATAGTTAGGATGTGTCATATCTGTTTTAATCAATTGTTCTCACTTATAAAACAATACTGGGAAGCTCTTGGGGTAATAACCTCACCATAGCCCAACACCAAAAGACTGGAAATGGAATGAAACAGATATCAACAATCCAGTATCAATTAATTGGGAAGCTAGGTTCTTGGAACAGACACAAACTAAGAACCTCCTACACACAGAAGACCTCCCTGAAGGATAAATGTTTTCTAGCAATGCCTTGATACTAGTAATACAAATACCTATGCCAACAACTCACAAGGATTATCACAGAAAACAAAATTTAAATTTTTTTCTGAAATGCAAAATTACAAGATTAAAAAGCAAATGAATTCTCAGACCTCCATGCAGACCAAGTATAAGAGGCATCAACATAGAACAAAATAGAAAACATACACTCGAAATTTCTGAAAAGATAGCAAGTGAAGTAAAGAAACAAACTCATGGGATTACAGAGGCAATAAGATCAGAAATAATCTCTCAAGTAGAAAAAAAAGAAATGACAACATTAATGAACCAGACTGCTGTACCTGCAAAACTACCTTTCAAATTAGTGGAGAATAAAAGATACTCCATTAAAAATAAATGAAGAAGTTCATGCCCACCAAACCAACTCTACAAAGAGTACTGAAAGAGACTCTAAAGAGAAAAAAATGACCAAAATTCCAAGTTCAATACCAGAAAGAAACTACCAAGTAGGGTGAGCAACTAAACAGAGGAGAACAGTAGGGAACCAGCAACAGGAAAATAACATGGCAAAGATAAGCCAATACATATCAGTTACAATGATAAATGTAAATGGCCTCAATACTCCAGTTAAAAGAAGCAGATTACCACTCAGGAGTCTGAGGCGAGAGGATTGTTGTGAGTTTGAGACCAGGCTTGGCTAGGAAGTGAGTTCAAGGGTAGCCTGAACTGCATAGTTAGACATTGTCTCAAAAAATAGGGCCAGGGATTTTGCTCAGTGGCATAAGTGCCTGTTTGGTAGGCACGAGCTTGTGAGTTCGATCCCTGGTACCCAAATAAATAAATAAATAAATGAAGCAGATTGGCAGAATGTATCAAGAAAGAAGATCCAATGATATGCTATATACAAGAAACACATCTGACTCAAAAGGAAACTCATAGACAGAAAGTCAAAGGATGAAAAACAATATTCCATGTGACAGGAACCCAGAAAAAGGCAGAGGCAGTTATTCTGTTTGCAGCAATGTGAACTTCAAACCAAGAATGATCAAAAGAGATAAAGAAGGTCACTACATACTTGTAAGGGGAAATCTTCAAGAGGAAGAGATAAAAATTATAAATATATATGCATCAAATATGGGAACACCAAACTATATAAGATGAATATTAAGTGACATGAAAACATAAATAAGCAATAACATAATTGCAGCAGGGGAATTTCATACCCCATTGTCACAAAGAGTTAGAACAACTAGACAAAAATCAGCAAAGAAATAATAAAACTGAATCAAACATGTGGACAAATGAATTTAGTAGATGTTTACAGAGTGTTCCACCCAACAATATCAAAATACACATTCTTTTCAAGTGCACAGAGAATGTTCTCTAAAAGAGATCATATACTAGCCCACAGAATATGTGTAAGTAAATGTAAAGGGACTGAAATTCTCCCAAGCATATTATCTGACCACAGTGCAATTAAATTGGAAATAAATGGTAGAAAACACAAAAGTTCCATAAACACATGGAAAGTAAATAACACCTACATTAATAAGCAATGGGCCACAGAAGATATCAAAGAAGAAATTAAACAATATCTACAAGCATTTGAAAATGCAAATACAATATTGTGGAACCTGTGGACACAATGAAAGTAGTTCTAAGAGGGAAATATATAGAAGTGAGTTTACATCATGAAAACAGAATGAGCACAAATAAAAAACCTAATATTGCAACTCAGTCTTGTAGAAAAGGATCAAGTCAAGCCCAAACCCCATACAAGTGAGGAAATTATAAAGATCAGAGCAGAAATTAATTCAAATGAGACTAAGAAAACAATGCAAAAAAATTAGTGAATTGAAGAGTTAGTTCTTTGAAAGAATCAATAACAAACTAATAAAACCCTTGCCAACCTTATAAGAAAGGAAAGTAAAAACTGAAATTCAAGTAATGATAAATGGAAAAGGTGATATCACTACAGATCCTATGGAAATAAAGATCATCAATACTATTTCAAAAATTTTTTACTCACATAGGATGGAAAACACAGAGGAGATGAACAGTTTCCTAGAAACATATGTATTACCAAAGCTGAATCAAGAAGATGTAAAAATTCTGAATAACACAATATCGTTTACTGAAATTGAAAATGTAATTAAAAACTTACCAACAAAGAAAAGCCCAGGTCCTGATGGATTCACAGTTTAATTCAACAGGAAATTTAGAGAAGATTGAATGCCAATTCTCCTCAAACTCTAATGAAATTGAAAGGTAAGCAATTCTCCCTAACTCATTTTTTGAGGCAAGTATTACTCTGATACTGAAATCAGAGAAAGACCCAACCAAAAAATAGAACTACAGGCCAATTTCACTAATGAACATAGATGCGAAAAATCTCAATAAGTGCTAGCAAACATAATGTAGCAAATCATCAAGAATATTAAACACCATGACCAAGTGGAATTCATCCTAGGAATGCAGAAATGGTTTGACATATGCAAATCAATAAATATAATACACTATATCAACAGAACCAAAGACAAAAATCACATGATCACCTCAATAGATGCAGAAAAAGCTTTGATAATGTCCAACACTCATTCATGATAAAAACCCTATAGAAAATTGGAATAGATGGTCTCTACGTCAATCTTATAAAAACCACCTATGACAAACCAAACAAAGAAAAATGCTTAGTTTAAAATCTAGAAGCCTAGATTTTGTCTTAGTTCCTTGAAATTAAGTTTTCATTTCAATTATACCATTCAACTTCGGTTTTAAATTTCATAATTTCTGTCTCATAATTTGTTGATATTTTTATTAAGTGAGAAACTGCAGCAGAAGATGCTCTTCCCCAGCTAGTGTACTTCAGTTTGTTAGTTGCCAAGGTAATAGTTCCCATTACAGTTCCTGTTACTGTTGTTTCTTAGAAACAGTCACTGTGAAGCATAGCTTGGTTACTATGATGTTTGTTGTAAGAACCAATCCCCAGTTGACAAGTCATTCTACCTCTGTACTTCCTGCTTCCTCATCCCATATAAACCCTATACCACCAGAGATCAGGACCCAATATTTTGGGAATGATCCCAATTAGCACCTATCAATGTAAATAAATCTGCATCCAAATCCTGGGTATCATTTTAGTGTTTCTGTCTGCCATAGCATCTGATGCATTGGCTGGGAAGACTGACCATGCTGAACTCTTTGGTCGCTGGTTGTGGCCCTTGCAAAGGAAGCAAGGACCTCTCCTGGTACCAACAAGAAGCTGACCCCTTCAGATTTCTTTAGTACCCTCAGAGGTCTGGAGGAGAATTCCTGGCTCCCCACTCAAGAAGCTCACCTAGGATCCCAAAGGTATGGGATGCAATCTGTCTGACTGTCTGTCACTCTGCCTGCATGCTTTGCCTGCCTGATTCCCAGGAGCACCCCAGTTATCCTGTCTATCAGTCCTACTCAATTTGAGCAGAAGGGGAGTCTGTTCAACTCTCCTTAGTGAGGACCATCCTCAAGGGAAGGGGGTTGGAATGTTTAATCTCTGAGTGCTTGTAGAATGGATGAGTCAGTGAGTGGAACAGATAGTGAGAATAAGGAATAGACTACTCTATCTGTGCGCCAAGACTGGGAAACTCTGGTTGTGGCCTGATTGGGCCCTCAACTGCAGTTCCATGACTGTCAACATATGGTGTCTTGGTTGCTTTTCTCTTGTTGTTGAGACAAAATACCCAACCCCCAAATTGGGAAGGAAAAGTTTATTTAGCTTACAGTTTGTGGAGGTTTCAGTCCATACTCAGTTGGCTCCAAGGCAAGGTGGCATGGCTGAGGGCTGATCATTCATAGCAGCTGCAGCAAATACCAGAAGCAACTGGAGCAAAAGGGCAAAAAGGCAGGAGCAACATTCTTTCCCTCACTTATACTATCCACCCCAGGGTGGGTGCAGTGCTCACACTGCCAAACTCAGCAACAGACAATGAACCAATCATAAATGCTAGATTCAGCCACATTCAAAAGACCTGCCCATCCATTGTTGCCTAAGGCTTTGGGGGGATGTTGAGGATCACTACAAAGTAGCTCTGAGAAGGATTTAAAATCAACTAGTTGGCTTTCTTTGTTTATCTGTGAGTCTGTCCTAGGCCTAGATACCTTGCCTGGCAAAGGGAGCTGATTCATAGTAAGTGAACCTCTATGAATCACTGGTCCTGGCTGAGGTCTGTAGTGACCTGTGATGCCAGCGATACCTCAAAGGGCAAGATAGGGCCACAGTTGAGAATGCCTGGCTCCAACCAATTAAGTAGATAGAGACTGCAGCCACAGGCATCTCACTCCTGCAATCTCATTCCCACCATAAATGTCATCATGGAGATATGACAGTTCCCCTTCATTGACATAAATTATTATTTGGAGAGGTCTTTGAAGTGACTCTCAAGGTCCTGCTCATTTTCTGCAATTTCCTCTGTATCCCTTCTCTTTTTTTGGAAATATAATAAATATGGGCTGCCCAGAGAAGCTCTTGGTCTTAACCCTCATCTTAGCCCCAAAGTCTCAAACTCTGTAGAGGGTTTTGATTTTCCTGGAGTCCTATAATCATACCATTTGTCTCATTTACTTAAACATTCACTGTACACTCGTTTGGGAGATTGGGGATCTAGGCCATGTCCCCAGTAGGGGGACATTCAGACACAAACCATAACATAGGACATAACAGAGGCCTTGCACCCTCCTTACTTATGTCTCTGTGAGGGGCTTAGCCAGCAGACATCTAAATGGTCTCTCTCTCTCTCTCTCTCTCTCTCACTCACCCATTCTCTCTCTCTCTGTCTCTTTTTGAGGGCATTGTGTCATCATTCCAGTGTATAACACACGCATAGGAAGTCAGAGATGGAAATTTATTAGTTAAAACTCACAGTCCATGACTTCAGGAAAAAGGACTTTTATGGAGTTAAAAATGAAACCAAACCACTACCTGCATCTCAAAGAAAAACAAAAAGTAGGAAAAAGA
>RJWM01051595.1:0-10377 GCA_004363535.1 Dasyprocta punctata
TAGCATTTTTAGGGGAAGAGCACCAGCTCAGAAGCAATATAGGAAAAACTTCTAAGACTTTCTATATGAGTGTTTCTTTTAAATGCCTAAAGAGTTCACAGAAGAAATAATCTTTTTTTGAGATTTTTCTTGTTCTAAATACACAATGTTCACAAAATGTTATATTTGCAATTTTATAGTTTTTGAAAGGATGCTCAAATGATTTAAACTTCAAGACTTACAAAGCCTGGATATGTCTGTGTCATTAAGATACATTAAGTATGCTACTTAGCCTGAAAACTTGCTAATCACTCTTCAAGACATGGAAGTATGACCAAAAGGTGTCCCCAACAGGGACAACAGTTTGGTTCATCTCCCCTCCTTAATACATGTTGAACATGCCTCAGATATCCAACTGTAGTCAACATTCTTATTCATCTCCACTATGGCACTGTAAGTTTTCTAAAATCAAGGTTGGGTGTCATTTATCTTTGTGTTTCCTCTGTGGTGGGCATACCGTAAACTCACAAGAAAAAGTATGGAACTGAACCAAAGTACATATTAATTTGCAGAAAAGAAATATCTTTATTATATCGTATGGTGTTTCTTCACAAAGGAATCCAAAACAAAGTAAACATATAATAAAAGAGACAGATAATCAGTCCATGATATTGCATCTACAGGTTTGTACTGTGCCAACTATATGCATATATAGGTTGTTGTTTTCGAGTATCACTTAATATTCATAGAATGGAACTCAGTGCAGTTTTGTAGCTTGGTTACAGGAGGAGAGGCAAAAAAATTGCCAGGGCTATCTGACTGCAGAATCTTCCTCTTTCCACTACATCAAGCTGCTATTTAAAAGGAAGAAAGGGAAGTGAAAAGAAAATAAAAGTAAGTCCTATTTCCTTTATTATGTTTTAAAGATAGTATTTGAATATAATACACATTTTAATATCTGTAGCACTTGCAAGATAGCTCTAGATGACAATCTCTATGATTAGAATACTGAATAAATGAAGGTAAGGTTCAATATAAAATTGCAAACATACGTGGAACATAGCATATAAAATAAAATCTTCTGGAAAAACAATGTTTCAGATTTCTATTAAAAGCATTTCCTTAGGGTTTTGGAGGGCCCACATTGATTTGTTAGAGCACGTCATTTTCATCTTTATCTGTTAAAATAAAAATGTTTTCTAGAGCCTATTTATTAAAAAATTATGATATAATATGAACTTCATTTACTTCATTTTCTATAAATATCTCATGTGTGTGTTTCCACCTCCATCCTCCCTTCTTGTATTTCACCTGCCCAGTGGCCTTGTTCATAGAAGTATTAATTTATTCATTTATTGACTGAACTTCTAAAGAGCATTACATAGTTTTGATTATATCTGTTATAAATGAAAACATATATATATATATATATATATATATATATATATTTAGTTTCCTCATACCTTATATTGTAGTTTGGGGTTTAGAATAATTTATAATAGTGTTTATAATGGTCACTCAAGGTGTCAAACACAAAGAAAGTGCAGGAAGTCTGTCTACTCACTAAAGACCTAGAGAATCCAGCCTAGAGCCTGTATCCCATGGCAATATCCTGCATTAGTTCAGTGTAAGACCTAGAGCCCATGACAATGCTTCCTGTGAATCCAGCTGGAGGCCTAGAGCCCTTAACAATGATTCATGCAAGTCTGTTTCATGGATCAGCACTGGGAAGGCCCCAAGGTCAGCGGTGGAAGCTAAGAAGTCTGTGCCAGCAGGATGAAGGATTGTGCCAGTAGGCTGAGGGTTCTGCAATGGAGCCAGAAAACAACACTCAAAGTAAAAACCAGAGCTTCCCTGAAAAGTACCATACTCATCTTCAGGGACAATGAGGTCCCGAGTTTCTGCGACAATGAAAACAACCAAGTTCACATTAGGAAAGAAACTCGACAAGGTCCTCCAGGAGAACCCATGGCAGCAGGAGAATCAACATCACTAAAGAACACCAACACTACTTTTCCTCTCCAGGTCTCCTTTTTATGCTGGCAACAGTCCTCAGGTGGGTCATCTACACTCAGCACCACTCTGATTCAGTTCAGCTGGTGTTTAAATTGATCATCAGTTTTCGATCCACCACACCTTATAAAAGTATTTTGAAAGGGAAGTAATATATCCAATATCTTTTACAGAATTTCTGGAGTCTATAGTTTCAGAGAAGTCATCAGCTTCACACTCATTTGCAGAAAAGTAACAGACTGATAATTCCCTCTAGAATTTTTCATAAGCACTGATTCAATATGATTTAAAAAAAAACATCTCAGATGGTCAGTTCACAAAACAGCTTCCTAGTGTTAATATCTGCTCTATTACCAGATGAAAAGAGATACAGACCAGTCAGGGAACCTTCCATGTACAGTAGTAGTATACTTGACCCTTTAAGAATGTTTTATCTTAGTCTTGTAAACCTGTAAAGGTCAGGCACCTTTTGCTCCCACAATGAAATTCTTTCATCACGTTCCTTTAGCCTATACATTTAAAAATCATGACCTAAAAATCACAATTCAAGCATTAGTTTTCTCTAAATATGTCACATACATGTCTTCATCTATATCTTTTTTAACATTTGACCTGCTTAATGGCTTTGCTGATACAATTAGGCATTTATTGACTGAATTCTTTAAAGAGGCTTTTGATTCATATTTCCTATTGTTTTACAATCACACCACCTGCTAAATGTTCTTACTTCAACAGCTACCCTCTCCTTCATATGTGTGATTTAGAGAGATTTCTGATTCTTAGCATTCCTTAAACCATGATATTCCTGCTTAAAATTTTTCACTGGTTTGTCTACAGTCCAGATAAAACTGACCTTTGCAAGCTCACCTTTTCTCCCTTTTCTGTCACACTAATTTGCTGGTTGCTCTCCCAAATGACTATTATCCTTCCTCCCTTTAATCCTTGATTTGTACTCTTTCTCCATTTGGGGGGACCCACTACATCATTCTCTTAAAGCACGTGAATCTTAGCCAAGATTTTAACTCAGTTGTCTCCTTTTTCAGGAATCCTTCCTTACCCACCCAACCAAAAAGAAAATTCTCCTTCCTCCAATTAAGGATCTACTTCCTCTAAGTAGGGATATTTTGGTATAGTATTACTGAGACACAGGCATACATATTTGCTTAGGTATTTTCTAAAGCTATGTCCTAGAACAACAGAGCTGAATGATTGCCTAGAAAGATTTTTCTCACATAGAACTAACTCAAAAACAAATATTCTATTAATGCTTACACATCAAAAAAATTAAATTTCAAGTATCCCAATTGTAAGGAAGAACAAAAAGTGAAATCATTCTTGATTGATTTCTTCATAGGTTAGTATCACTATTCTATGGGTAGCCACAACTTGACTTCCCCAGAGAAAGCACTTACCTTTGAATGATCAATGCGACTACTTAGTTCTTTAGATGCAAATCCCCCGAATATAAGGCTGTGGATAGCTCCTATCCTTGCACATGCCAGCATGGTATACATTGCTTGTGGGATCATGGGCATGTAGATGACAACAGTGTCACCTTTTTTGATACCATACTTGACCAAAACACCAGCAAGTTTAGAGACCTGTTAAAAAAATCATTAGATCAACAAAGGGTATTCTACATTATTTCACTAAACCTACAAGTTAAGACAGTAACTATAGGAAGTGATAACCACCTCCCTCCATCTCTTGGTCCCTTCCCCATTTGAGAAAGATCGATCTCTCTATTTCCAATTATCTATCTCTTATTTTGCTCTTCATTTATATTTTGGGTTTCTTATACAAGAGCAACCACACAATAATTAAGTTCCTGTGTCTGATTTATTTATATTAATTTGATAGTCTCAATGTGCATCAGTTTTCCTAAAAATGACTCAAGTGTATCCTTCTTTGCGGCAAGGTACTACTCTGTTGTGTATCAACACATTTTCCATTCATCTGTTGATGGACATATAGGCAGTTTCCAGGATTTATCTACTGTGAGTCATGCTGCTATAAACTTGAGTCTGCATGTAACTTCTGTAATATGATGCTGTTAACTCTTTCAGGAAGACATCTAGTAGGGGAATAGATGGGTTAAATGGAATTTCTACTTTTAGTTTTTTGAGAAATCTCAATACTCGTTTTCATAATACTTATTCTAGTTTATATTTCCACCAACAATGTTAAAGCATTCCTTTTTCTTGTAGCCTCACCAGTGTTTGTTATTTGTGTTCTTCATGGTAGCCATTTTTTCTGGAGTAAATGAAATTGTAGTGGTTTTAATTTGCATTTCTCTAATAGCCAGCAGTGTTGAGCATTTCTTCATGTATTTATTGACATTTTGCATTTCTTCTGAGAAGTTTCTATTCACTAAAATTGTCCATTTTTTATTAAGGAGGTGTCTAATTTTTTGAGTTCTTTATATAGTCTGGATGTCACTCCTGGGTTCAAGGAATAGCTGGCAATTTTTTTCCCACTCTATAGATTGTCTCTTCACTCCCTTGCCTTATATTATTTGCTGTTTTTACTATCTAAAGACAATTACTTTTCTTTATACATCATACATTATTTTTTATACATGGTAATTTCCTTTTAGGCCAACACACACACATATTTCTTTTTACTTTGAACATGTATTTTTAAAGACCAATCATACAAACGTCTCTTTCCCCTTAACATACGCTTTTGCAATTTCTAGTGGTAAAATAAAAACAGACCATAAGCCCACACATTTTATAATTTGTTGCAAAACACAGAAACCTTTCCACAGAACTATTATAGCAGGCTCTTAGTAATACCCAGAATTAATAGTTCAATATTCTTTCACCTAAAAATGTTTCTTCAAGCATGTTATGGTGGTACCCACATGTGATTGTAGCACTCTGGGATTATAAGGCAGAGGGATCATAAATTCAAGCCCCGGTTGGACAATTTAGTGACTTTGTGGTACATTGCCTTAAGATAAAAAATAAAAAGGGATGGAGCTAGAGCTCTGTGTGAAGGCCTTGAGTTCAGTTCTCAATATCACAAAAAATTCACTTAAAATATTCTAAGTATTCTTTCACTTAAGGCAGGGTGTGTGGCAATTAATAACTTCTCCCCTCAAACAGTAAACATAAAAATTGTGTTTTATACTATCTTGAAAGATCCCCAACCTTATTGAAGAGGATAGTGGAGCAGAGCAAAGGGTAGTGGAGAACAGAGGAAGAGTGGATGTCATTGTCAGTGGGAGAATCAGGGAGACCTCTCTAAGAAAGTGACATTTTAGCAAAGACATGTACAAGGTTGAGAATAAGTGGACACTTGTGGGTACATTATTCTAGGCAATAGGAACAATAGCATAAATGTGTAAGTAGAATGAAGATTATAAGTGACGCTCTTCCTTGGAAATGTAAGAAAGCCCTGAAGCTGGTGACATGGCCTCTGTCCATCAGGTCAGTGCTCAAGGGCTCTAGAGGACAGCGGGCAATTAGAAGAACTCTGGCTTGCTTTTGAACATGACTGTTTAAGATAATGAATAGAGGATATTTGATAAATGAATTAACTACTCGTTTCCTTTTATTTCAATCTAGCTCTCTTTGAGAACATTCAAAGAATTCTAAATCCTGACTATTCTTTTCTCTGTTTCTTTATGTATGATATCCATGTAGATGGTGGAAAATGATTAAAGTTAAGGACTATAGTGAAACAGAGAAAGTTTTAAAAAAACTCAGTGTCTTAGTTACTTTTCACTTGCTGAGACAGAAAACCTGACACCCAAAATTAGGGAAGGAAAGGTTTATTTCTTACAGTTCTTGGGAGTTCCAGTCCATATTTAGTTGGCTCCAAGGCAGTGTGGCATGACAGGGCAGCCAATCATGGTGACCACCAAACAGCAAGGCTAACCATTGGCCAGAGAGAGCTGAAGAGCACAAGAGGGAAGACCTACGCCCCTCCGCCTTACTCTGAATGTCAGCTCCACCCCTGGGTGGGTGCAGCACTCACATCACCAATCCCAGAGCCACAGAACAAACGAATCATGAATGTCAGACTCAGCCCGTCCAAATTATGAGTCCTTGTGGGGACACAGGATCACCCAATACACTCAGTGTTTTATTTTTCCCTGTACCCCAAACTATAATTGAGTGCTGTGTCAGGAACTCCAAAAATATACCAAAGTAATATAAATCATGAACTGAAATTCTATATGTAGCTCACAAACCAAGATAAACATTGGGACTCTAGAACTGAACAATTCAGTGTGTAGTCCCTGCAAAATTCATCACCTTCTGTGATGATACAGTTGAATATCCTCTTTAAGTCTAGCTCTGAGACAGATGAAGGGAAAGGAGTCTAAATATTCACAGCTGGAACTTTAACATCTTGAATAGTGTCTTTGATAGTTTAGATATAAAAAAAAAGTTCCCCTCACATTCTCATGTATGTGGAAAGTGATTGAATTATAAGGGTGCTACACTCATCAGTGGATCCATCCAATGATGAGGTCAGTAGCAGAAGGTGGTATTAGGAGGCGAGGTCTGGTTGAAGGTGGCCATTGGAGGTGTACCACAGAATGGTGTATTCACATTCTTGCTTCCTCCTTTCTCATTTTGCTTCCTGGTTTCCATGAATTGAGCTACTTTTCCTCTGCCATGTTGTTTGTGCTTTGCAGTCTACCAACCATGGATTAACCGATGTGCCAAAGTAAAACTCTCCTCTTTTGAGTTGCAAGTGTAAGGTATTCTGTGACAGAAAAGTGACTGTGAAATATTTTGGTGCAAGGGAAGTATGTAGTTACTGCAACTGTACCTAACCATATGGTTTTGACAAAAACCTTTGACAATGCTTTCTGGGAAGTGTTTGAAAATACTTGCAGATACTGGCTAGAGAAATTCTAGAAAGCTATTAGCTAAACTTGATGGAAGATTCTGGTCTGACCTCAAAGACTAGAATGCTGACAAAAATGCACACAGTAAAGTTCAGGACCAAGAGGTTTCAGTTGGGAACAAGAAATAATTTGGCAGTTGGACAAGAAGCCATCCATGCTGTGCTCAGGCAGAAAATTTATCTACTTTTTCCCTAGGTTATGATACTTTTCAGGATATTGAGATTAAGAGCAGCAAACTAGTTAATCTGATGAAAAACATTTCAAGACAGCCCAATGTTCTGGTTGTGGCATGAGTACTGCTGGCATATTTTAACCAGTTCTATAATAAAAATCAGCAATAAAAGGCACAACTAAATAATTTAGAAATTTTGCAATTTCACCAGAAAGGAAGTTCTTGCAGTCTTAAAGCCATGTAGAACATGACTGCTGGAAAGATTGCATTAAAAAAATAAAAGTCAAGTATTTTACATCAAGACAATACAAAAGTGACTTGAAGGCATCTCAGGAATCAGCTAGATCACACTCTTGATATGTTCAGGGTGCAAAACTGGAAAGTTTTCATTTGAGAAAAGAGACCTAGGGTGTCCTGTTCATTCAGAATGACAAAGGGAAATGTTTCCCCAAGTTCAGCCATCCAAATATTCAGAGCACTCTGCACATAAATCCTAAAGAGTCATATCTATTTATTGAGCTGGCAACAGACACTGGTATCAGAAATGTAATGCTGATTTTACAGGAACACAAAATGTAAGAGTTGTGGGATAAGAAAGATTTCCACCCAGATTTCAGAAGAAGGTCTAAGAGGCCAGGCAGTGTGCCTCTGAGATGCCAGTGATTAAAGCTGTAAGAGCGAAGCTGAAAGTGCTGTGGAGACTTCAGGAAGGTGGAGATGGCAGGAACATGGAATATCTGCTGAAGAATTCTGCAAATAATGAGCACAGTCATCCCAAAAGAGAGGCCGTCTGGGCTGCAACTGACAATGTAGAGGGGGCTGGACTACCAGTTCTTTGGAGCTCACGTCTCCCCACAAACAAGATTTAATGTTTGCCCTGCTGAGTTTTGGTCTCACTTTGGTCCCCTTCTTTTTGATTCCTCTATTTTTTTCTTTCAGAATGGGAATGTTTACTCTGTCCCATTGTATGTTGGAAGTACACAATTTTCTTTTTAATTTTAGGGGTTCAAAATTAAGAATTTTCCTTGAATCTCAGAGAAGATTGGACATAGACTTTTCAGCAACGCTGAAACTGTTAAAACTCTGATGACTGTTAGAGATACACTAAACACATTTTGAATAAAAAGAAGGGCCTAACGCTTTTAGGGGTCAGGCAAAAAATGTGATTGTTTCGATCTAAAATGTTCCCCCATATTCTCATGCATGGAAGGTAAATGGATCATGAACTCTTATCACACATCAGTAGATTCATTCAGTGATGAATTCAGTAGCTGAATATGCTTTAGGAGGTGAGCCCTGATTGGAGATGAGTCACTGGGAATGCAAACTGGAAGAATATATTTTCATCCCTGCCTCTTCCCTTTTCATTCTGCTTCCTGGCTACCATGGAATGAGCAGATGTGTTTAATCCCAGCCCTTCTACCATGCTGTTTCTGCCTTGGCATCAGGCAAACATGGACTGAAAATGTGGCCCAAACCAGTGCTCTACTCCTTTGTTTTAGATGCTCAATATTTTAACCAAGCAACAGGAAAGTGACTAAAACAGTGCCTGTTGTTGAATAAAAATATTGTTCAACCAAACCCAATCAAGCAATGATCCACTAACTTTATATTCTTGCCTCACTTCACAATATTGCTGGAAGATGCTCACAAGTTTTCTGTCTTCTGAAAGACATGAAATCAAGAAATTCAAGACCTCATTCTGAAAGTAAGATTTTAAAATGTTAGGTCATAGGCAAATGTACCCCTAAAATGCATTTAACTTGAGACTGTATCGTATATTTTTAGGAAGAGCCAACATAATTTAGTAGGCTACATATGTACAATGGTTTGGATATGCTCTGAGCATATCTCTCAAAGATTCACACTCTGCAAACTTGATACCCAGGATGGTGCTATAGAGAGATGGTAGTATTTTTAAGAGGTGAGCTTGGCAGAAATTCAAGTCATTAAGAATATCACCTTTATAAGAGGCTAATGTGGCTCTCCTACGCCTGCATGTAGTTCCTGCAAAAGCAGGTTGTTACAAAAAGCATGTGCCTTGTCCCTGAATCTTTCTTGTTTATTCTCTCGCCATGTGATTCCTCCCTCTCTCACACAGTCCTGCCATGATGCCATCCGCCACATTATGATGGCGCAAGAAGGCGCTCATCAGAGTTAAGTATGCTGGTGCCATGTTCTTTGACATGCAAGCCATGAGCTAACTAAACTTTGTTTTTTGTTTTTTGTTTTTTTTTCTATATATAATGTATCTACTCTTGGGTACTGGGATAGTAAGAGAAAATGGTCTAAGATGATTTGCAAATCTAGAATAGCAGGTTTTTTTGAAAAATAAGGTCAAGGGATACCAGGGCTGTGTTCTTGAATGACTATAATCAGTTGCATCTGATGATCAGCGGGGCAGGTCGCCACAGAACTCATCTTTTGTGGGGATATTTATTATAGAAAGCTTGAAGTTACTTTCTACTGAATTTAAAATATATTCTTCTACATCCTAAGTATGTTTATTTTATATTGTAAATTTACACTATAATCTCATATCTCTAAAGTGTGATATGCACCAACAATTAATGTTCTCTCACTCGTGCACTTCTTCCATTTATATTATCTGTTTGACTCCTGTGGGCATCTGAGTTGTCAGCCCTTGCCCTGAAAACACGTCAAAGGACGTTGCACCAGCTCTTTGTAACCACTAGATGGTGTCCATTTGGTCTGATTTCTTGTGGCTGTATTTTGATACTCCATATCCACTGCAGAATTGGTCAAAAACAAACCTATTACATAATTAAACTCCAGACTTCTTTTTATAGTAATTTACAAGACTAAATGCAATTGTGATGAAATTTTCCAATGTGAACATGCAAATTTAAATAGATAAAATGGGGAGGTACATAATACATATGAGGAAATTCACAGGAAAATATATTTCTGGTGAGACTTCTGGTAAACAATTTACAAAAAATATCAGGTAATAGTAAGAATAAGCAGATAGACATTGATTTAATGTGAATTCACTTCAGAATATTTGACTTTAAACTATCCCTTGTTAAATCTGGAGTTGGGAGCTGCAGAAAAGTATACTTTATAATCTTGTCTTAGATGCAAAAAGAGTACAAATCATTTCAAAGATAAGGGTAAGCAATAGTGAGCAAAGATGAAAAAGTGTGGAAATTTCAATCATATAAACTTACATAGTCATTCAAAAAGTGCTATTGAAACTTCAACACAAAAGGTCATTTAAGCAATAGTTCTGAGGGTTCAGGTTTTTGAACTTTTTATCAACTTCAGATAGAAAATTATCAAAGAGAAAGAAAAAGTTTATATCTTCATCCAATGACAGTATTAT
>RJWM01051596.1:0-10375 GCA_004363535.1 Dasyprocta punctata
CAATAAAATTAACTTGTGGTGACTTATTTCCAGACAAGATGTATTTGGATTTTACTCTTCTGTGTCTCCAGAAAAATTAAAGAATTTGGATCTCACTGTTTCATATTCTTAAGATTTTATGAAGTCTTATTATCACAGAGATACATTCTGACAAAAACTAAAACTTATTCAGTTTTAAAGACTGTTCTTTGTTAAAGTAACACATTGTATAAAACTGCCCAAGTTCATGGCATCAGAGTGTTCTGTTACAGAAGCTGGAATGTGGCAGAATACTTTTTTTTAATGGAAAAAATTTCTGGGTCTCTCTTCTCATTTCTGGCCCCTTAGTGTCCCTCGTACATTGGCTGGAAAGTCACCAGAATCAGAATGAGGAGGCCAGACTCTGTGGGATCTGGCTGAATGAGGCAAAATACTTGCAAGAGGACAGTTCGTACTCTAGATGTGGTCCGCGGTTCCCTCCAATTGTGGTTTGTATTTTGGAAAGACAAAGGAGTGCTCTGAAGGTATTAGTCAGTTTCTAATCACCGTAATGAAATACTTGAGAAAATTAACTCATTGACAGGAAAGGTATATTTTGGCCACAGTCTGAAGGTTTCAGTCCAAGTTCAGATACTCCTTTTGCTTTGGGGATCTTTCAAGAGCAGCACATCAGGTAGGAAGCGAGTAGCAGAGTAAAACCACTCACCTCATGAGTCAGGAAATGGAAAGAAAGAGAAGACTGGCTTGGGTCCCACAGTTCCCCTCTGGGACCTGCCTGCAATGATCTAAGGACCCCCTCCTAGGTCCCATCTACTGAAAATCTATGATTCCTTCCATTGGTACCATGATGGAATAAAGCTTTTAACTCATGGACCTTTGCCTACACTCACCCAAACCATAGCACTGATTTTTCCAAGTGTGCTTACCTCCTACAGATCCAGCTTAGAAGCCAGCACTCTCATCCAGTTACCTATACAGCTTATCACACGAAAGTGGCAAAGGAAAGAACTTGTTGGCAAGAAATCCAATAGCAACATATACTGTAGTACATGGAAAGATGTGTTCTTAAGTCTATGCATGACCATTGCAAGCTCAAATAGACATTTTCTACTGTGTAGCATTTTAATGTTTAGAATATGAATTGATTTAATTCTTACTCATAGAGAAATGGGAAAGAATGAAGAGAGAAAGAAATGCATTGCAGGTAAAATATTTTGGTTTGCTAGGAACCTTACCCTCTTGTTCCCTATTTTCAAAACAGTAATAGAAGTGATTCTGTTAAAATCAAAGGCAGATCTTGTCACCACTCTGCTTAAAACATACTAAAGGTGTCCTCTCACACCCTGGGGAGCTGTAGGGTCTTAGAACAGCTGTAGAGTCTTCCATGCCATGGAATTCTCTATTATCTTGCTGGCTTTTTTGCAATGTTCTCTCTTTCCCAGAGCCCTGTCCTGCCGCTGTCCTGTGACCATGAGAGGAGGCAGCCAGGTGCAGAACCACTGCTTCCCCTTCTCCTGGAGTTTGCTAAAATGTCACCTTGTCAATAATCTTTCCATAGCCACCCTGTCAAAATTTCACGTGCCTTCTTTTGCTACTTGCTCTTCCTGTTCCTTCTGTGATTCCTCTTCAACTCTTGTCCCTATCCATTGTGCTCAGGGACCCTACCTGTCAGGGCACTGAGGTGTTCATGGGAGCACAGTTTTGCCTGTTTCCCTCACCGCTGTGTCACTGATCAGCTCAGGGATTCTCAGTATGTATTTTCTGAATAAATGATTTCACAAGTAAATAAGGAAGTGTCTGGTGGAGCTTACCAATGAAATCACCTAGGTCTGGAGATATGTTTTTTGGAATGTTTACTTGCAAATTCAGTTTCTTTACTAAATGTAGATTTGCTAGTGCTATTGATTTCTTTTTCAGTTTTAGCAGTTTGTGGCAGTTAAATATTTGATATTTTTAACATATCTTTGTTTTTTAATTTGCAGCTTAATTCCATTATTATCAGACAGTATTCATTGTATAATTTACACAGCAATTACTTTTAGAGCAACTAAAAATCAGGCAAAATAAATTTCATTTTTTCCCTGTATTTGTTTACTACTTTTTGTTTATGTAAATTCCTTAATGATGAAATTTTTCTTCTGAATAACTTTTTGTTAGGTCTGTGGACAATGAAATCTGCATTTTTTTCATAATGGGATTTCCATTTTTATGTAATTGTAGATTTAAGTGAAGTTGTAAGATATAATTCATGATCACACCCATCATTTACCCACATTTTCCCACAGCGACATCCTGCACAAATGTAGTGCAGTGTAGCCAGGATCTTGATTTGATGCACCACTGCTTTCTCCTCAAAAATCCATCATATTACCCATTTCTGTCCTTCTCCCCTCATTTCTGTCACCCTTGGCAACCACTAAGCTATTTTCATCTCTAACATTTTGTCATGTCAAGAGTATAATACAAGTTGGGCATAGTGGGGCATGCCTGTAATCCCAGCACTTGGGAGGCTGAGGCAGGAAGATTGTTGCAAATTTGAGACCGGCTTGGTCTACAAAGTGAGTTTGAGGCCAACCTGAGCTGCACTTACCACATAATTCACTACAGATTCATCCAGGTCATTAAATCTACAATAGTTCATGCCTTCTCATTGCTAAGTAGTATTTTGTAATGTACTTCTACTATAGTTGATTTAACCCCTTGCCTATTGAAGACTATTTCATTGTTTCTATACATAGTTTATTATTAATAAAATTTCTATCAATATTTGTGTGCCACTTTTAATGTGAACATAAACCCATGTTTATAGCAGCATGATTTGTGGTAGCCAGATCTTGGAAACAACCCAAATGCCCATCAACAGAGGAATGGATAAAAACGATGTGGTATTTTTATACAGTGGAGTACTACTCAGCCAAAAAGAAGGCTAAACTCAAAGCTTTTATGGATAATGGATTCAACTAGAAACCATACTCTTAAGTGAAATAAATTTTAGACTTGCATGTGTAAGCACCATATTGTCTCCCTAGTATAAAAAACTGAAAGACTAAATAAGATCCAAAAGGTACAATAGATATTGTGAAAGGGAAGCAATCTGCTCTAAGGGAAAGAACAACTGGGATGGGTGAAAGGAGAAAAGAAGAAAAAGTGAAGGAAAAAAATAAAAACATGTATATATGTATATATTTATGTACAAGATAGCTAAGATAATTCTACTACTAATTTTACTAGTTCAAAGAAAGGCACAGATAGTGTTCATGTCATTTGATCAGTTTTGCATGCTTATATCTGATAATCTGAGCAACTCTTTTGAAGATAACAATATGCAATATAACAACCATTGTTAAATTCCTATCATCCTGTCTTGAACTTCTATATCACTGTTTTGCGGTTGCTTGTTTGTTTCTTTTGTTTTTGTTTTTGTTGTTTTTTTCTCTTTAAAATAAAAAAAATTCTAGGAGGAAAAAAAGAAAAATTATTTCTCTGTCATTAATGTCCATGAGAGCAAATGGTGAGTCACACGGCAGATAACAGATTTATTGACACACAAAATTGTTTTCTGCCATGGCTGGACCACTTTTTAAACTTTTATTACTTAAATTTTGAGCCAGTCTCACTAGATCACTAGGCTCCCCAGGCTGAGCTTGAATTTGTGATCTTCCTACCTCTACTTCCCAGAATTCTGAGATTACAGAAATGCACCACTAGGCCTGCAGAATTATTTTACAGTCTCACCAGAAATGACTGTGTGATGCAATCTCTACCTTTTCACCAGCAGCTAGTGTTTAATGGATTTTTAGCCATTCAGATAGGTGCAGAGTGGCAGCACTTTGTCTGGAAGGATAATGAAGGTGAGCAGCTTCCCATGTGCTTGTTTGTATCAGTTTGCTCTTCATTTACTGGGTTTGTCTCTTTCTGGGTCCGTGAAGGAAAAGCTCAGATTATTGATTTGAGACTTTTTCTTCTCAATATATTTGTTTATTCCTATAAATTTTGCTCTCTTTACTGCTTTAGCTGTGATTACCAGCTTAATATGTCATATTTTTATTTTCATTTATTGCAATAGATTTTAAAATTTTTCCTTCAAGACTTCTTTTAGCAGTGGATTACTAAGAGGTATGTTACCTAGTTTCCGGGTACAGTACTGGGTATTTTCTTGTTATACTTGTGTTGTTGATTTCCAGTCTGATGCAATTGTGGTCAAAGAGCACACTGTATACTTTAGATTCTTTTAAATTCATTGATGTTAGTTTTATGGCCCAGGATATCATCTATTCTAGTAAATGTTAGTTGGTAAACATTGAAGAATGCGTATTCCGGTGCTTTTGTTGGGTGGGTTGCATAAATGCTTATAAGATCCCCTTAGCTGATGGTGTTGAATTCTTCTACTTACTTGATGTTTTCCTGTTTACTTCTTCTTTCAATTGTTGAGAAAGGAGTGCTGAAGTATCTAAGTATAGTTGTAGATTTGCTTACTTAAGCTGTCAGTTCTAGGTAAAGAGAACGACATTATGGGAAACATGTAAGGTCAATGTCCAGATATTTTTATTAGTATTTTGTTTTGTTTTACTGTGGGTAGATGTCCAATTTTTCCAGCATGATTTGTTGAAAAGACTAACCTTTCTCCACCATGTTGATTTTGCTACATTGCCATAGAGGTACTGATGATATTTTGTGGATCTGATTCTGTGCTACTTTATTCTCTCGATCTGTCAATATTTCTTGACCAATACGAAAAGTTTTTTGCAAATGGTGTATCAAAATATAATTTACATATCACAAAATTTATTCACGTGAGTATATAATTCAAGGATTTTAGTATAAATACATTGATTACTGTAGATTTATTCTGGGTTTTGAATTTTGGTAGCATCAGTCGTCTAGTTCTGTTCTTCAATATTTTGTTGGTCATTCTGGATATCTTGTTTTTCCACATAGATTTTAGAATCAGTTTTCTGATATTCACAAAATAACTTTATACAATTTTGATAAGAAATGCATTAAATATGTGTACACATCAAGTTGTAAAACTGACATCTTGACAGTATTGCATTTTCCTATTCATGTATGTGGAATATCCTCTAATTTATTTAGATCTTCTTTTATCAGAGTTTTGTAGATTTCCTCATATATTCATGGTATATATTTTGTTAGATTTAAGATTAACTTTTTGGTTCTAATGTAAATGGAATTAATGTTATAAATTTTAAATTTCATTTTTGATTTATTGTATATAAGAAACAAATGACTTTCATGTATTAACAATGTATATAGCAAATTTGTTTTAACCATTTAATAGTTCCAGAAGTATTTTTGCTGATTCTTTACTATTTTATACATAGTCAATCATCTGCCAACAAAGATATGTGACACCAGGGATCAAACTCACAACCTCGCACCTGTCAGGCAGGCACTTAAGCCACTGAGCCAAACTCCTGGCCCTAGTTTTTTGAGACAGGGTCGCACTGTGTAGCTCAGGCCAGCCTTGTGCTCATGTTGTAGCCCAAGTTGGCCTCAAACTCACAATACTCCTCCTACCTTGGCCTCCTGAGTGCTGGGATTAAAGGCGTGTGCCACCACACCTGGCTTATTCTTTTCTTCTTGGTATGTATATTCTGTGTTTCAGTTTTTTTCTCTTATTAACTAGAACACCCAAGATGATATTTAATAGGAGTCATAAGAGGGAATATCTTGCTTTATTGCAGATCTTAACTGGAGAGCATCTAGTGCTTCACTACCTGGAATGATGTGAGCTCTTGGTTTTTTGAAGTAGTTTGCTGAGAGTTTTTCATGTTAGTGAGAATTATGTTTTTTTCACATACTCATTTGGCATCCAATCACTATTGTCATATGATTTTTTTTCTTTACTTGTTGATGAGATGGTGTACATTTATTTGTTTGTGAACATAGAACCAACTTTGCTTACCTAGAATTCATCCCATTTGGCCATAGTGTGCAATTATTTCTGCATATCATTGTATCAAATTTGTTATTATTTTAATAGGATTTGTTGCATTATTAATTCATAGCTTTCTTTTAATGTCTTTGATGATTTCTGGTGTTAGGATAACACTAACCTTATAGAATAAATTAAGAGTTCAACCTGCTTCTAGTTTCTGGAAAAGATTGTAAACAATCGGTTCAAATTCATCCTTACATGTTTGGTAGAATTCATCAATAAACCCATTTGCTTTTTGTTTTATAAGTTTATTAATTGTTGATTAAATTTTTAAAGATATAGATCTATTCAGGTTATCTATTTTAGTGTGTGTATTTTGGTGAGTATTGTGTTGAAAAGTTAGCGCCTTTATTCCAGGTTATAATTTTTTGGGTGCAAGATTTTTTATAATATTCCCTTATTATACTTTGATTTCATGTGGTCAGTAGTGATGGTCAATAGCCTCTCATTTACTAGTATGTTAATAATATTCTGTCTCTCTTTGTCTCTGTCTCTCTCATTTTTCTTCATTGCCCTTGATCATTAATTTTATGGATCTTTTCCGAGAACCAGCTTTTAGATTTGTTTTCTTTACTGAATTCCAATCTTTAGTGTCATTGATTTTTGCTCTAATTTTTACTATTTATTTTCCTCTGCTTACTTGACTTTTCTAATTTCATGAAGTAGAAGTATATATCATTGATTTTGAATCTATTTTATTAATTTATGTATTAAATAGAAATTTCTATGCACAGCTTTTGCTGTAATCCCACTAACTTTGATAAGTTATACTTGCATTAAAATTTATTTAAAACTAATTGATAACTACTGTCAAGAGTTCTATGACTCATGTGTTATTTAAGAATGAATTGTTCGATGGCTATACAGTTAGGTAATTTCCAGATCTCATTCTGTTGTTGATTGTTTGTTTAAATCCATTGTGCTCTAAGAGCATGCCTTATGTGATTTCTAGTCTTAAATTTGTCAAGTTGTGTTTTATGTCCCAGACTGAGGTATGTCTTGGGGAACATTTCACATGAACTTGTAAAGAATATCCTACTGTCAGGGGCTCATGTATTCTGTAGATATATTATTCTGTAGTTATGTTGATTAATGGTACTATTCAGATCAACTATACCTTTACTGATTTTCTTTTTTGCCTGCTGGATCCATGAATTACTGATAAAGGGATACTGAATAATAATAGTGGATTCATGTATATCTCTTTGGCTTCCATCATTTTTTAAATCCTATACTCTCTGGTACTCTACTATGTGTACAAACTACTGATTGTATATCTTCTTGCAGAGATGACTCATTTAACAATGTTCCTCCTATCTTGCATAATATTTCTGACTCTGAGGTCTTCTTTGTCTGCACTTGAAATAGCAATTTTTAAAAAATTAATGTTCTGTCTTCCACCATCGCTTCACTTCTAATTGTTCTGTCTTGAGATTTAAAGTGAGTTTCTGGTCAAAAAAATAAAGCACTTGTGTCTTTTAAAAATCTACTCTAATAATCACTGCCATTTAATTAGTATACTTAGAAAATTTAAGTTTAAATGATTAACATTATAACACTGCACAAGTAGCAGATGTACCTTTAAATAAAATATTACCAAACCATCCTTGTAATTTCCTATGTGATTACTTTTATTCTCTTCAATTGTCCATAACTTTTAAATACCAAACACACAATGCTATTATTATTTTAAACAAATATGTTACAACAACTAATAGTAATAATAATAATAATTTTATACCACTGCCATGTATTTCTTTTCTAATGTTCTTTCTTAATGTAGGTCCATGTTTCTGAATTATATAATTTTCTTTCTTTCTGAAGAATTTTCTGTAACATTTAACAAGTAGATCTGCTAGTAACAAGTTCTCTTAATTTTTATTTGTCTGTGAGAGTTTTTATTCTGTCTAACTCACAGTGCATAATTTATTTATTTATTTATTTATTTTGCGGCACTGGGGATTGAACTCACAACCTTGCACTTGCCAGGGCAGGTGCTTAAGCCGCTGAGCCAAACTCCCCAGCCCTGGTTTTTTGAGGCAGGGTCGCACTATGTAGCTCAGGCCGGCCTTGTCCTTGCGTTGTAGCCCAAGTCGGCCTCGAACTCACAACACTCCACCTACCTCAGCCTCCCGAGTGCTGGGATTAACACAGTGCATGATTTTATTGGATACAGAATCCTAGATTATTGTGTTTATTCACTTGATAATTTAAATATTTTATTCCATTCTTTTTTTGTGACATTTCTGAAAAGAAATTCAAGTTAATTCTTATCTTTCTTCGTATTTTTTCTCTTAGCTATTATTTTCTCTTTTTTCCTTTATTTTTTGCAGTTTGAAGATGATACAGGCAGGTGTGGATTTTTAAAAGTATTTAGCCTTGCTATGTGCTTCCTGGTTTTGTGATGTTATGTCTATGGTTAATCTGGAGAACTTTTCATGGAACATTGCTTCAATTATTGTTTTTTCTTCTAGGGAGTTTTGTCCTCCTCTCTTCTCCTTTTGTTATTGCTACTGCATGTACATTACACTTTATGTAAATATTCCATGGTTCTTGGATGTGATAGTCTGTCTTTCTCATTTTTTTTAAATTTTCCTCTTAGATTTTAGTGTAGTAAATTTCTTTAAGTACAGTGACACTTTCTTTCTGTCCTGGCTATTAATAAACCTATTCTTTATTTCTGTGACTGTTTTCAATTTCTAGAATTTCTTTTGATTCATGCTGATTCTTTTTTGGAATTCCCATCTCTCTCCTTACATTACCTATGTATTCCTACGTGCTGTCCTCTTTCTCTCTGGAACCATTAGCTTATCAGCAATACTTTGAAATTCTAGGACAGATAGTGCCAACATCTCTATCATACATCTACCATGTTTGAATCTGTTTCTAATTTTTGCTCTGTGCCTTCAAAGTATATATGTTTTGCCTTTTAATATTCTCCAAAACTTTTTTGAAAAGCAGATAGTATTCTTTGGGTAAAAGGGACATGTTTATCTGAATGGATGTTAGGTATGAATATTCCTTATTGTATCTGTAGATGTTAGAGACTAATAGTCCTTCTTAAGTCCCTCATTTAATCTATCCTGTTTGGGGGATTTGCTAATGACTTCTGCCTAAATAAGGCCTGCAAAACACAATTCTTTTAGGTTTAACAGTTCATAATCCTATGATAATGTCTGTCTTAAAAATTTTCAATTGAGAGAGCCCCAGAGCTGCTCATCAGGGAGTGGCCAGTGTAGCTGCAGGGCCTCAGGGATCTTAAGCTCTGCCCATTAGAGCACAAGCTGCAAGCTCCATTGCTCAGGGTTGTGGCTGCGTGGCAGGTACTAGAGGTTGCAAACCCTGTCCAACAAGGAGCAAAGCCCAGGCACTATATGCCTGGGACTCGCCCAGGCTTGCCTCGCGCTCCAGAGGCTCTGAACTTCTCACCGCCAGATGCAAGGTCCTGGTGGTGCCATACTCTAGTGTGCACTCTGCCTAGCCACCTGGGTCCTGGAGATTCTGACCCCCACCCAGTAAGGTGAAGGGTCCAGCAACACACTACAGGAGTGAGCCCTCACTAGCTGCACAGAGGATCAAGCTCTAACCAGTCCAGCATCTCAGTGCAATCCATTAGAGGAATGCCTAGTCAGCCTTGTGGGACACAGAGGTACTGAGCCAAGCCCAGACCAAAGCTCCAGAGCTGTTCATCATGGCCAGCACAGCTGCAGGGCCTTAGAGAACTTGAGCTCTGCCCATTAGAGCACGAGGCTTGGGAGCTCCATTGTTCAGGGGTGGGCCACGTGGCAGATCCTAGAGGTGGCAAACCCCGCCCAACCAGGAGCAAGGCCCCAGCACTATAAGCCTGGGACTTGCCAAGGATTGCCCATGCTCCAAAGGCTCTGAACTTCTTGCAGCCAGATGCAAGGTCCTGGTGGTGCCACACTCTGGGGTGTGCTCTGTCTAGTTGCCTGGGTCCTGGAGATTCCGAACTTCACCCAGCCGGACTGAAGGTCTAGTGACACACCCTAGGGTTTTGTCTCTGCTAGCCACCTGGGTCACAGGGGTTCTGAACACTACACAGTCAGGTTCTAGGCCCTGGGCAACAAGCTCCAGGGGTGTAACCCTGCTAGCTACAGGGAGGATACAAACTTTGTCCAGCCCAGCATCCCAGAGCAACCCAACAAAGTATATCAGGGGAACATGTGGGCAGCTTCACAGACCACAGAACACAAGGGTCCAGCGCCATAATCTGGGGGTGTGCCCCAGCTAGCCATGGGGATATTGGAGGATTGAAGATCTATCCAGCACAGTGTTCTAGGGAAATCCATCAGGAGCCTGACTACCCAGCCACACAGGTCCCAGAAGAAAATGACAAAATGAATGAGCAAGAGGCAGTCTCAGTCCCCCAGCCCACTGAAAACAAATCCAAGAGACACTGAAATGGAAGACACTGGG
>RJWM01051597.1:0-10333 GCA_004363535.1 Dasyprocta punctata
AGTCCAGCTGTGCGGGGACCTGGGAGTGACACTGAGTGACCAGGGATGAGACTGAAGCTAATCGGTCGATCTAGGGATCTGTCATTGGTTTCAGTGCCAGGAATAGGTGGCAGGATGGCTTCTGGGGACGGTGACAACTCCCTTTGAGCTCCCCAGAGTTGGCAAGGCCCTGCGATGTCCAGGAAACCAGGTGGCAGGCTGGACATCTCTGCAGAGCTCTGGGCCTGGGGTGGCCGCTGAAGGCCACCAGCATGAGGGGAGCAGATGAGATGCAGGGAGGACGTGCAGAAGCCAGCAGGACAGCACCAGGGAGCAGCAGGCCAGCACGGCAGACAGGCAGGGTCAGGCAGCCACTCTGGAGCCAGTGTCCCCTGCGATGGCCGTGGGATGAGGACGGGCTGTCACCAGCCACAAGCACGTGCTCAGGACCTCATCGAGGACAAGTTCAGGGGCTCCTGGGGCCTGGCTGGGGGACAGAAGCAGGTGGAGCAGTGAGTGGGAGGGGAGGACAGATGTCGCTGTCACTGTCAAGAAGCTGGGCTCTGGGGGAGAGGAGGGAAGCTGGTGTGGAGGGAAACGCAAGCTCTCACTTCCAGTTCCTACCATCTGACTGTTGGGGCACGGGGGACCGGAAGACAGGGAAACCCCGAAATGCCCCTGCTGCTGCGGAGCCGAGGAGGCTGTTTCTCCTGTGGTTAAATTGGCTTCCTCCACCACTCCCACCCATACTCACCTGACACTGTCAGGCCGTGCCCAGGGCAAGCAGTGCCAAGGGTGGTGAGCAAAAGACACCCTAGGATGCTCATGCCAAGGGAGGGAATCCACACCCACAGATCTGTGGCTTCTGACCGTGTCCTGTCTGGAGGACCCCAGTCCTTTCCAGGGAAGAATCCCCATTTGTCTGTGGGAAGGACCTGTACCCAGGGGCCAGGGTCAAGATAAAACTTAGAGCAGCCACAACATGCCTGTGCTTCTTATCTCTTTAAATGCTCATGAGCCAGGTGTGGTGGCACACGCCTGTAATCCTAGCACTTGGGAGGCTGAGGCAGGAGGATCCTTGCAAGTTCAAAACCAGCCTGGACTACATAGTGAGCTCAAGGCCAGCCTGAACAGCATAGTGAGACCCTGTCTCAAAAAACCAAAAAAAATAAAAAATAAAAAAAATAAATAAAGGCTCATGTTTTAGTGTAGAACACACGCAGTTCTGCACCATACCCTGTGACACACTGAGCATGTGTGCTCTGGGGTTGAGAAACCCTATTGCAGATTGCTCAGCCGTGTGCAAAGTGGACACCCAAGGGTGACCCTGGCCCTGTCCCGCAGCCCCCATGCGAGCAGCCATCTGACCCTCTTCCTCCACCTTGCACACCTGTGTGTGCACCCACGAGCTCACACTTTGCACACAAGGAGACTGAGGCCCGGAGAGGTAGACCTGTGTCAAGGCTGTGCAGGAAGCACGTGACCTAGGGTCCAGGTCCTCCCTCTGCCCAGCTCTGCTGCCATCATTTTATGGGGGGGGGCGGTCTTGGATTGCATGTTTGATTTTGGCAGATGAAACAGAATGGGGAACAGAACTTTAGAATGGAAAATAAGTAATTATTTGGACTTTATAACCTGATTTCTTTCTTTCTTTTTTCTTTTCAGTACTAGAGATTGAACACAGGACCTTGTATATGCTAGGCAAATGTACTACCACTAAGCCATACTCCCAGGGTTTTTTTGTTTGAGACAGTTTTGCCATGTAGTTCAGGCTGGCCTTGAGCTTGATTACTTACAGGTGTGTGCCACCATACACAAACCTGGGATTATAAACTGGTGCCACCAAAGCTGGCTCATAACTAGGTTCTGAGACCATTCCAACTTGAAACTACTGTGTTTTTCACTCCAAATTATCTTTTCCTTTCTGGTACCAAAAGACTTGAAGTGTGTGTTTCAGCTGAACATGACTGCCCCTGTCTCGGGCATTGTTATAGGCTGAGCTGGATTTTTCTCTCTGAAATCCGTGGGGTGAAACCCTAACCCCCAGTACCCTAAGACCTGGCAGAACCTGGAGCGGGAGCTTCATACAGAGCTAATCAAGTTCAGATGAGGCGGTCAGGGTGGGCGCTGGTGCGGGATCACCGGTGCCCTTCTAAGAGGGTATCTGCACACAGACTCATGGAAGACGATGTGAAAAGACACGGCATGGATCCTCCCTCCCAGCCCTCACTCAGGAGGGACAGGAATGGGGAACAATTGATTTCTGTTGTCAAAGCCATGCAGTGTGTGGTGCTTTGCTGGGGAAGCAGCCCCCATCTTGCAAAGGCCCCTGTGCTCAGGAAGAGCAGATGACAAGTCCCTGCAGGGGCCAAGTGTGCACCTCCTGTAGGAAAAGGGGACTTGGCTGGGTGCCACACATGCTTGGGCACACATGCACACACGGGCACGCGGCATGCCATTTCCTGGTTACTGGAAAGTTAATAATAGCAACAAAAATCGCCATCTATATTTACTGAGCATTTATTATATACCAAACAGATTTTACTTTTGCTTTGTTTTTGAGGCAGGGTCTCACTGTGTAGTTCAGCCTGGCTTTCAATTCACTTTGTAGCCTACACTGGCTTGGAACTCACTGAGATCCTCCTGCCTCAGCCTCCAGAATGTTGGGATTACAGGCATGCACCACCACATCCAGCTTGTTTGAAATGCTTTATGTTTAGTACTCACAAGTAGGTGGTTTGAGGGACTGTTATTCCCATTTTCCAGATGAGGAAACTGAATGTAAGTGAAGTTAAAAGGCTAGCCTAACTCAGGTAACCAATGTAGGTGGCTGAACCAGAATGAGACAGCGCTTCGATTCTCCTTCTCCAACTCCTTTCAGGAAAAATGAGCTTGGGGTTCCCTGGCGAGCGGGCAGCCACAGCGGGTTAATGCGGGAAGGAGAGAAGGCGGCCTTCCTCAGCCCCCTGAAAGTTCCCGGCTTTGGGCCCGAGCCTGAGCCCAGCTTGTGGCTGACGTCAGCTGGCTGGAAGTTCCTCCGCTGGGCTGTCAAGTTTGCAGAACAAAGGCTCCCACCGCAGGAAAGACTTCCTGCTCGGCCCCTAGCGGATGGCTCGGGTTTCAGCCACACAGCCAGTGAAGTCATCGGTCGCGGGCTGGCGGCCCGGGGGCTCCCGAGGGCACGGAGGGCGCGGAGCAGCTGGGCCGCAGGGGCTGTTCCCCAGGACGGCTCCTTCCCGCTGGTGACTTCAGCCGCTTCTCTTCAAACTGAAAGCAACCCAGGCAGGCCTAAAGACTGTGCCCGGACACATTTGCTGGTGGGGAAACTGAGTCCAGAGACATAGGCATCGAGTTGGCGTGGGGTGGGGGGGCATTGCTGAACCCAACCCGAGATCCTATCCTTCAATTCTGTGAGAAGCTAAACTTCTGGTTCTTTGGTGTCTAGGCAAAAGGGAAAAGAGAGGTTTTCCAAAATTCCAGACTCCCTTTTCCCCACTCTGTGCAGCTGGCCCAGCCTGGGCAGCTCATGGCCACAACTAACTCATTTAAGTCAGCCCAGCAAAGTGGGGGTCCTTGATCAAGGCAAGGACGAGACAGGAACATAAAGTTGCTAGGTACATAAGACAGTATTACTAACAATGCTGTTCCCTTGCTTATCTTACGTAGTATTTTCAATTGTTATTCTTATCATCCTTACTAGGTTTTGCTTTTGTTTTGAGGCCTGAGGATTGAACCCGGGACCTCAGGGATGCTGGGCAAGTGCTCTACCATCGAACCACATCCTTAGCCTTTCTCCAGTCTTTAAATTTTGTGACAAAGTCTCACTCAGTTGCCCAGGCTGGCCTCAGACTTGCAGTCCTCCTGCCTCAGCCTCCCAAGGCACTGAGATGATAGGCGTGTACCACCACACCGGGACCAACCCACCTTACAGTCAAGTACCAGTTATCAACACAGGACAGTGGTGCAGGGTCTGCACCAGCAACATCACGTGGAATTTCACCTCACCAGCATCGCAGGAGATTGTGGTGTAGACACCGGGCTCTCATTTGTGGGGGCGTGGAACCCTCCCCCATCTACCTGTTTGGGCCATGCCCCAGGCCATGAATGGGTGTGCTGCGTAGTTGTAACTGATTGGCTTGGGACTGGACATGTGACTCAAGCTGGGCCAATCAACTCCTCTTGCAAACAGCTGCCGAGGAGGAGTTTTCAATGGAATGGTGATTTAATTCTATGATGGCCAAGGTCTTGCTTCAACCCCCTCTCCAGGACCCGGCACACAAAACAAGCACAGTAAATACTTGTTAAACTAGTGAACAGTGGAGGTTCCGAAGAGTTCGCCGATTTGGACCTGAGTCACACAGTACCTGCTGGAATGTGAACCGGGGGACCAGCCTCAGAGCCCCTGCTCACTACGCAAGAACACCACCTAGGGAGGGGAGGCGGCAAAAGTCCCCCGAGACCCTGCCGCCACCTGTCTGGGGCTGACCTGGAGACGTGGCGCATGTGCGACACACTTGCTGGTTGCTGAGGGTGATGAGGGGCGCCTGACAGAGCCCCCCAATCCTTCACCTCCTGCAGAACTGATTCCCACAGGCAGGGCCACGCTCAGTCCGGCAGGGTCTCCAGGGGCACCCTGGTCCCTCGGCACCAGTGCTGAGACTGTCACCCTGCAGCCAGCCACTTCTTCTGCCTGCAGCCGCAGCCAGAGTCCCCCACTCAGAGTCACGCGTGCACCCATCCGTCTTCGTTTCTACAGATCTTTACTTAGCATCCGTTCTGTGCCAGACTCCGGGTGCCCAGGAGCGCTGCTTCCCCACTTCCCCCAACACACATATTTCTGGAGAAGGAGAATCAGTGTGGTGTCATTTACCGGGAGGATTCGGTGGCAGGCTGGGTGCACCTGCTGGGCTGGCAAAACCACCACGAGAGCCCAGCAATAGACAGGCAGACCCAAGAGTAAGCAGGCGCGAGTGAGAAAATACAAAGCCAAGCCACGGGAGTTTTTAGCATGCTCGTCCGTTTTGCGGCACATCAAACACCGCCTTTGATTTTCTGAATCAATGATGTTACTGCCTCGGTTTACTTGTGTGAGGTGGATGGCACTGTGAGCTGCAGGGGTTGGAGCCTTGCTAGACCTAAATTGGGCCACTGTGGCAGGACCCTCAGTGCACATCTCTAACCACAGGCAGAGGAGGGAGAAATGTGCCATTAGCTAAGGACTTCTATGTACCAGGCCTTTCCTAGGGCTTTTATTTTTGAAACAGGGTCTTGCTTAGTTCAGACTGGCTTTAAACTCACTACGTAGTCCACGCTGGCCTTGAACTCATGGGGATCCTTCTGCCTCAGCCTTCCAAGTGCTGGGATTACAGGTGTGCACCACCACGTCCTGCTCCTCCTCAGGTACTCTATGGACGGACATCACATTACACCCCAGGCAACCCTAAACAGTATGCTTATGATTCCAGGTTATAGATAGAGGAAATTGCAATTCACAGTTGCCAAGCAACTTTCACTGAGTGACATCTCTAATTATTAACGGAATTGGTTTCTGCACCCAGATTTGTCATTCGACGAGTACTTGTTGAATGAGTATTTTTGGTTCTAAAATCCATGCACTTTGCCATAATTGAGGTGAAAGATGAGGAAGACCCCCTCCTACAAAAATCATTACAGCCAGTACTTACAAAGCGCCAACCCCCACTTCATATTAATTCATGGACACGCATTAGAAGCCAGACATGGTGGGACATATGCGGCATGCTGGGAGGCTGAAGCAGGAGGGTGGTTAAGTTTGAACCCAGCCCAGGTGACTTAGTAACTTAGCAAGACCCTGGTTCAAAATTAAAACTAATAAAGGGCTAAAGATGTAGCTCAGTGTGAAGGCACTGGGTTCAACCCCTAGTGCTGTGTGAAATAACATTTTTTTTTTCTTAAACCCCATTAGACAGACAGGTGAGGAAACCAAAGCAGAGAAAGATGCTGCTTGCCTAAGGTTCCAGAGGTGGTGCGTGCTGGCACCAGTGTTCAGTCTAACCGTCTGGCCCAGGCCCTGGACCTCCCTGGGTCCTTCTTCCTGTTGCCCAAGGCTCCACCTGTGCAGGAGTTCAGGGTTTCTTTTCCAGTTCCATGCACCCCAGAGTGCGTCGTCTGCATTTCCTCGTTTCTGGAGGAGCCTGGTACTTTCTCGTGTTTCGCTTTATGATCTGCACTTCTCTGTAACCTCTGCTCATCCCCTTTGCTGCTTTCCTAGTGGAATCTGGGTGCTGACTTTAATTTTTTTGTAGAAAAGGCAAAATTAATATGTTTTAGATGTACACGTGGCTTATTTCTTCTTTATTCCATGCTGTTGGTTTTTTTTTTCGTTCTCAGGGTTGCTCTATATTTTACGCAACCAAAGGTTCCTATTTTTTATTTTGAAAATCCTTTTGAGCTGGGCGTGGTGGTGCACTCCTGTGATCCCAGCACTTGGGAGGCTGAGGCGGGAGGATCGTTGCAAGTTCAAGACCAGCCTGGGCCACAAAGTGAGCCCAAGGTCAACCCGAACCGCATGGTGAGACCCTGTCTCAAAAAAACAAAAAACAAAAAACAAAAAACAAAAAAAAAAAAAAAAAAAAAAAACCTTTTTGTGTCTCTGATAGTGGATTCTCTTCTATTATGATAAATGGGGAATTAAATTTTCTCATCTTTTATTATGGTTTGCTTCTCCAACATCTGTACAATCTCATCTGCAATTTATTGCAGAAAATAACATAAGGTGTAACTCCTCTCTGTATTATAATTCTTTCCAAAATATTTATTATATAGTAGTTCCTTTCCTCATTGTGGAAGCTTTAGTTTTTCTGTATAGTGAGTTCATTCTGGACTGTTTAACCTCTTCTCCTGATCAATATGTTTTCCACTGTTACTACATAGTTTGGATAATTGTCACTTTGTACTATGAAATTTGGCTAAATGTCCTATAAAACACCCTATAAAAATTTTCTTTAGTCTTTTTAACCTTTTAATCTGTGAATAATATCACTTCATCTATCAGGCTCTTATCAAGTGTCCCATAAGGGCTTCCGTACATTGTACATTAAACCTACATAGCAGTGCAAATGATACAGTTGCATTTGCTATTTCTAGTCATCCAGGCTACAGTAGTATCCTCTCCATTTAGTTTTAGCTTTCTAGTTACAGGGAGTGGGACATGATGTTGGGACCTTGGGAAACCTGTCTTGTCCCTGGTCCCTTCCTCCATGGCTTTCTCTCTGTCAGGCTGCTTCTGGGCCCTCTATGAGGCGAGCAACACCCTCTCTGCCTACACTCTCCTCCCTGGGATGTTTCTGCCCTAGCACAGGCCCAAAGCAATGGACTGAACCCCTGAAACTGTAAGCCAAAAATAAACTTCTCCTTCCTTAAATTGATCTCCCCAGGTATTCTGTCACAGCTACAGAACGCTAACATAGCCACCAATGATCCTGTTGTTTGTTCCTCAAATCCAGTTCTTCCCCAAGGCTTATCGATTTACTCCCATAGTATGTCTAAATCTTCATCATGCCATCGGCATCAGCGTCCACCCCTTGGGCTGAATCCTGCCCATTTAGTGGGAGACTCCAACCCATTCCTGGGCTGAGAAATACAAACCCTGTGTGGGGGCAAACTCTCCAAACTGGACTTTTGTACCAGCCTTGTCAATCACAGCACCTGTCTTTCAAGTCCCACCCGAGGGCAGCTGGTCTTTTCTCACCACCCATTCAGAGGACCTATGTTTTGGGCCATGCGGCCCCTGCCAGTTCATTAAGCCAGCGGGGGCTGCCTGGTCCAAAGGCAGCTGTTGATTGGCTGGCCATTAACATGTGACATGGTCTCTTGTTGAAGGAAGTACATTAAGCCAACTGGGTTCTCTAGAAAATGTGAGTGAAGAAATATGGCAGGAAGCCGGGCATAGTAGTGCACATCTGTGATTCCAACCCTATGGGAGGCAAGTTCAGGGCCAGCCTGGGCAACTTAGCAAATTAGTGAGACACTGTCTCAATAAATAAAAACAGGGCTGGGGATGTAGCTCAGTGTGAAGGCCCTGAGTTCAATCCCCAACACTTGGGAGGGGATACAATGGCACAGACAGGGTGGGAGAAGCCAGTCTTAGGCCCTATGCAGTGCAGACAGGATGCGTTAGAAGGAGCACCAGGGGCCCAGGGAGGAGGCTGGAGCTGACACCATGAGCAGGAGAGCTGGGAGGATGAAGCTGTGCGTCATAAATAGGACTCTTTAAATGGAATGTTTAGCTTTAGGAAACAACTCTCACATTGTCCTTATTTTCTTGTTTTGTTTTACAACAGAGAAGACCACAGTGAGACACTTGGGTCCCGGAAGAATCCGGCTTACATCAAACAAGCTGTCCTTCAGGCTGGGGCCTCAGCGAGGCGACAGGAGTCTTGTGGAGCTGGAGAAGCAGCCCAGATTGTCCCCTGAGGGCGCAGACGATAGCAGCTGCCGCATTTCTCCACTAGATCACCGCCCCACGTGGCGAGGCGCGATGCTCACTTTAGGATTTAGACTTTGTTGCAGGGGAAGCCGGAGGTGTTTGTTATTCTGCTGGCTGGTGTTTGGAGAAGCACAACGTCCCCGGCTCTGTGGGTGCCTGGTGCTCCGTAGCGCTCAGTTCCCATTGCCTCACAGCCCAGCCAGCAGGAGACCACAGGGCTGGCCAGCCGTGTTCCTACTGATAAGGTCCAGGTCTGGCACTGGTTGGATTCCCTGAGGACTCTGCTTGCCAGACCCCGGGGGTCGTGAACAGAACAGGTGTCAGCGCCAGCCTCTCAAGACTGTGGAGGAAGATGGGTCACAGCATGACCTTCAGAGTCCGTCCGACCTCCTGGACTGGTGAGCTGGCTCCACCCCTTATCAGCCGTGTGACCTGGGTGAGTCATCCTTCTTCCATGTCTCACTCTCCTCCTCTGCACAAGAGACAAGCGATCAAATTCTTTGGGATCAAAGCAGACAGTGAATGTTTCCATTTAAAAAAAAAAGTATTACAGTAAAAGACACATTGCCATTAACCCTCCATCAAAATCCTCCCTCTCGCATGGAACACGCTTAACCCATCACTCTTGCTGCTTTCTGGAGCAGTTCTGAAATCCTCTTTCCTGAGGGTCTTTAGTCTTGCTGTTGTGGCTGCCTCAATGTCCTGAAATGATGAAAAACATTTTCCCTTTCATGGTCATTTTGTCTTGGAAGAAGAACCAAAAGCCACACAGTACTGGCTCCAGTGAAAATAAAGTGGATGAGGACACATTGTAACATTTTTTATTTGACAGAAAATGTTATAAATGTTTTGAATCAATTCAGGCCAGTGAGGTAGCCATGAAAAGACACTCATGAAAGAGGACTTCAGAACTGCTTCAGAAAGTGGCAAGAACAATGGGATAAGTGTATTCAAAGTGAGCATTTTGTAGGGTGTTAATGACAATGTGTCCCACTGTGATACATTTTAAAAATAACTTCCACTGTAGTTTTTGATCGTATCTCGTATATCCCTCCTAATTTTATCAATATTAATCTACTAAGTTGACTTACATGGAATTGTCATTTTTTATAGGCTCAAAATGGTTTATTCTAATAGAACTGCGACTAACACACAGTAAGTGCTTAATTAATACCAGTTGAAAAAAATCGTTCAGATTTACTATTACTCTATGCCTTCTGTGACAGCAAGCACTGGTAGCCACTTACGCCTTGCCCAGTGGTTATGAGAGAAGGAAGGTGATACAGTCATCCTCTTCCATACTGGACATGGTGGGCTGGGGGCCTGGGGGGCTGGGGCTCCCCTCCACCCTCCTTTCCGAGCAGCTGATGAAGCCCTCTCAGCTCTGTCAGATTCCTGGGGTTCCTGGACCACCACCTTCTCTCCTCACTTCTCAGCTATGTGTGTCACCCATTTGCTACCTGTAGATTAAAATCTCAGGGACTCACTATCCCCTTGTCCTTGGGCCAGGGATCCACCATGAGAGCCTGAGTCCACGTTCTCACCACAAGTCCCCTCCTTGTGGCTGGGCTCACCCCCACTCGTCCCACCAGCTGTCCCCTGCCATCTCATCCAGTTGCTTGGCTCCAGAATTGTGTCCCACTTAGCAATTCATCTCTAGCCCATCTCACCCTTAACATCTTCGCTGTGTGAGTGAGGTGCACCAGGTTAGAACCTTTGACCTCCCAAGGTTCTAAAAACTTGCACTGTGGCCACCGCCATTGCCCCCTCAGGGCCATCTGTAGAACACAGGGCCCCACCAGGGTCCAGGGCTGGATCTCTGCTCATAAGCGATCTCTTCACGTTAGTGCTGTTTGCTGAGCCTTCCTAACGACCAAGTCCTGTCCC
>RJWM01051598.1:0-10374 GCA_004363535.1 Dasyprocta punctata
CTATCACCCCCAGGGCGCCCGTGCAGATTCCGCCAGGACCCTCCAGGCCTGGTGTGGGCAAGGAACCGTGCCTAATTAGGTGCAGTTCCAGTCTCAAGATGGAAGCCTGTTCCTCGCTCTCCCTGGGGAGTGGGGGGTGGGGGCTGGGGACCGCCGAGTTTACTCACTCATCAGCTCGCGACCACCTCTTTCCACGATCAATAGCTGCCTCCGCGGTTTCCGCTTTAGCCACAGAAGTTCAGTCGCGCATCTCAAACACTTTAATCGCACCTTCCCAGTTTGAGTCCGCGTTGGTTGGATTGAGCTCCGGTCAGAGGTTCCGCCACCTTTGTTTACTTCTTCTTTTTTTTTCACTCTTTCCAAGGGCTACAGTTCTCATCCTAGACTCCTCTTAGGTCCAGAGGATCCATCTCCCTCCACTTTCCTTCTTTCTGTTATTGTATTATTTTGTATTCCAGCATTTGGGAGGTATATTCCAGGGAGCCTCCTTACGGTGGAGTCATCAGGTCGGCCATTTTGCAGGACCAAAAAAAACCAGAATACTGTAATTTAAAAAGTATAGATCTTTTACTCAGTTGATTAGATTGATTTCTTAGTATTCCATTTTTTTTGTGTGTGTATTCTATTTAAAAGGGTGTGTTTTCCCCAATTTCTTTCTCTGTAAATTTGTTTCTTTGTACAGGAATGGTATTGATTTTAGAGTGCTGATTTTGTAGCCGGCTATTCTACTGAATTTGATTATTAACTCTGCAAGCCAAAAAGGAGTTAGTGTTTGGGATCTTTTATGTAGAGTATCATGTCATCCACGTATAATGATAATTTAACTTCTTCCTTTCTTATCCTTATTTATTTTTCTTGTCTAATTGCTCTGGCTAATATTTTTAGAACTATATTGAATAGGAGTGGTGATAGTAGACATTCTTTTCTTGTTCCTTATTTTAGAGAGAATGCTTTCAGTTTTTGACCATTTAGTATGATGTTAGCTGTCAGTTTGTCATAGATGGCTTAATTTAGATTGAGATAAAGACAATGTATTCCAATTTTCTGTAAGGTTCTTATCATGAATGTGTGATGGACTTTGGCAAATGCCTTTTATGCATATATTAGATGATTGTGCAATTTTTATCTTTGGTTCTGTTAATATCATGTATTACATTTATTGATTTGCATATGTTGCATCATTCCTGCATCCTTGGGATGAATCCTATTTTGGTCATGTTGTATAATCTTGGTGATTTGCTGCTTTCTGTTTGCCAGTTCCTTATTGAGGATTTTTGCATGCATGCTCATTAGAGAGATTGACCTGTAGTTTTCTTTGTTAATTGAGTTCTCTGGTTTTGGAATCAGGGTAATAGCTACTTGCAGGTATGATTTTGAAGGTGTTGCTTTCCTTTCAATTTCCTTAAAGAGTTTCAGCATTAGTGGCATTATTTCTTCTTTAAATTTCTTGTAGAATTCAATGGTATACCCATGAGGATGTGGGCTTCAATTTCATTGGGTGATACTGGATTGTTTAGACTTTTTATATCTTCTTAATTTAGTTTTGGCCATTTGATTGTGTCTAGGAATCTGTTCATTTCTTCTGCTTTCCCTCTTATTAGAATACAGGTTCTTGGAGTAGGTATTGGAGATCTTCTAAATTTCTTTATGATCCATTGTGAGTTTCCCATTTTAATTCTTAATTTCTTGAAATTTGTGTTGTTTTATTTCTTCTTTTTTATGAGGTTTCCTGTGGGCTTTTCAATTTTATTTATTATTTCAAAGAACCAACTTCTGGAGTCATTAATATTTTGTATTGTTTGCATAGTCTTAATTGCATTAATTTCCCCTCTTGTTATAATTTCCTCCATTGTTTCAGTTTTGGGTTTGATTTGTCCTTCTAATTCTAGAAGTTTGAGGTTCAATATTAGGTTGTTTATTTGAGCTCCATCAGTTTTTATGATGTGAGAATTCATTGCTATAAACTTCCCTCATATGACTGCTTTCATTTCATTCCATAATTTCTCATATGCTGTATAGGCATTATCATTTAATTGTAGATAGTTTTTAACTTCTTTAATTTTCCCTGTGAACTACTGCTTAATCAGGAGGGTGTTATTTTCCATGTGTTTCTGTAGTTTTTGTGATTTCTTTTGCTGTTGATTTTCAATTTCATTGCACTATGACCAGATGATATACATGGGATGATTTCAGTTCCTCTGCATTTTCTTAACCATATTTTATGGAGCAATATATGGTCTGTTTTGGAGAATATCTTGTGTATCTGAGAAGAATGTGCATTCTGATGCTGTGGGGTGGAACACATGGTAGACAGCTGCTAAGTCCATTTGATCACAGGTTTGGTTTAATTCTGATATTTCCCGGTGGATATATTGTCTATTTAATCTATCTTTGTGAAAGTGTACTGTCAAGTTGCCCAATTACAATTGCATTAGTACTTATTAGAGTTTTTGTGTTTGTTTGTGTTTGTTATATGTAGTTAGGTTTACCAGTGTTTAGTGCATATATATATATATATATATATATATATATATTGCTTTATTTCTGTGTTATTATATATGGAGTATTGTTTTTTAATTGTTGATTTTCAGCCTATGAATTTCTTTTTGAGTTATATTTGTTTCTTGAAGCAGCTTATTTTTGGATCTTGTTTTTTGATCCATTCTGTCTGTCTGTTTCTTTTGATGAGTGAGTTAAGCCCATTTGCCTTGATGTTTACAACTGATATGTATTGGCTTATATTTTTCGTATGTTTTTCTATTGTTGATTTCCTGTCTTTCCTCTTTGTTTAGTGACTTTCCTTGCCTGGTGACTTCTTTCTATTTGTGTTCTTGTGACTATATTCTTCTTCTTCTTCTTCTTTTTCTTCTTCTTCTTCTTCTTCTTCTTCTTCTTCTTCTTCTTCTTCTTCTTCTTCTTCTTCTTCTTCTTCTTCTTTTGTCTAATACATCCTTCAGAACATTCTTAAGAGCTAGTTTGGTTGTCATAAATTTTTTCAGTTGTTCTTTTTCTTGGAAGTATCTCACTTCACCATTGATTTTGAAAGATTTTTTGTGGGGTACATCAATCTGGTTTGAAGTTTGTTTTCTTTGAGGATTTAAAATACCTTACTCCAAGATCTGCTTCATTTGAGTATTTGTGTTGAGAAATGTGCTGTGATTCTGAGGAGTTTTGCATCATAGGTGATTTGGTTCTTTCCTCTAGCTGCTTTTAGTATTCTGTTTTTCTGTTGGATTTCCGGGATACTGATTATTATTTGCCTTGTACATTTCTTTTGGTCATGGTTATTTGGAATTTGATATGCTTCATTTATTTGTATGACAAATTCTTTGTCCATGTTTGGGAAGTTTTCTGCTGTAATTTCTGTGAAAAGGTTTTTATTTATGTCATAGGAAGTGGCTCCAGTATTCCCATTGACTCCAACCTATCCTACATTGTTCTTCTTGGCTTCATCTTGCAGCTGTCAGACTGATTTACATGTTCTTGCTATTTTTGAGATCTTTCTTTTCATGGTCACTATAACAATACTGTCTTATAAATCTAATATTCTCTCTTTGCAATCATTCAATCTGCTGTGCATAATCTCAGTGGAGTTTTTAATCTCCTGGATTTCTGTTTGTATCTGTTTCATAGATTCTATTTCTTTTCTATGTTGAGTATTCATAGTTTCCATTATTTTCCTGAGTTCCTCCATTGTTTTACCTGTGTCTGCTTTAATATCATTACTTTTGATAGTCATTAAATTTTGCACCTTAGAGATTGTTTTTTCTATAGCCTATCCCATTTTTTTTCACTTGCATTGCTTTCATTTTAGAAAGTTTCAGTAGTTGGCTTTTGAATTCCTCTTTCTTATTTTGCTCTGAATTTGTCCTGGGTGGGTTGGAGGTCTGGGGTTTTATTTTGCTTCTGTGTCTTATCATTTTCTGTTTTGTATTTTTGTATTTTTTTTTGTGTTGATACTTAAAGATTTTTTTATGGTAGGTAGCTTTATACCTAGTATAAAGGCTTACCTAGGAAATTGCTGTTCCACAGGGATATCTTCTAGATGAAGGTGGCTTTCACTGTTTGTGTCTATCTGAAGAACCTACTCGTCCAATGCACTGAGGATGTGAAGCTGTTAAGTATTTGGATTAGCACCCAGTCCTCTTGTACTAGGTTATGGTGATGGCAATGATCCCATCCAATCACAGTGTTTTCATACAGGAGTGAAAAACTGATTATAACAGGTATGATATCCAAGATAAAGTAGTACCATTAGCAATAACAACATTTTCAGGCATAGCCTGGCTACTGACAAACTGTGGTAACTATTGGCCTGATAGTTTTAAATAAAAGAGCAAATTCCACAGTTATGTAACAGAATCCAGCATATACCAATAGCGTGTATGCAATGATTTTCCCTTTAGTGGATTGATTTTAATTTATTGTGAGGGAATAGTTAAGAGGGATGGGGGCAAGATAGAGATGAATGAGGTTCAATATAATAAGGCAACAAGACTGGAAGCCAAAGGATGATCACCCTAGTTTTGGTATACTGGAGGACAAAAGGGACAGAATGACACAGGAAGCAGAATAGTGTTGATGTGAAGGAGGAAAAGAAGGAGCAACATTTATTTACATGAAAGAATCATAAATTCACGCAAAATACTTGGTGAAAGAGAGTTAAAAGGCAATGAGATGAAAACAAAAAAAGGAAGGCAATAAATCTAACTCATTAAAGAAAGAGGAAAGAAAGAAAAAACAGATTAAAAACAGAAAACAAAAATAAGCCCCCAAAATAAACAAGACCAAATTAAACTAAACCAAAAAAAGACCTCAATTGGACAGAAAGAGGAAAACCAGTCAAAGAAAAAAAAAATGAAGTAAAATTTCTCTGGTGTTCACAGTTCTGTGGTAAATCCAAGTCTAATCCCAGAAATGTGTTGTGTATTCAAGTCAAACTTACAGTAGGATTTGTACTGGGTATAGGGCTGATTTGGCTTCTAGATGTAGGGGTTGGGACCAGAATTCTTTTGCTGGAGTTCTCCCTAACCCCTTTACACACACACACACACACACACACACACACACACACACACACACATATGTATATCAATGGCAGTCCCTCCTGCCTGGTTCCATTCCGCCTCTCTGTGTGCCAAAGAACAACACTGGTTTATCTTACCAAAGACATGTGGGTGTGCCCACGCCCAGGCCTTGGTGGGTCTTGCTGGTAGTCCACTGCCTGGGGAAGTCTGAGTTGTACACGTGCTCCCATCCTGACTGTAGGAGGTATCTTGGTGGGTGGGATAAGTCTTGAAAATAAAGAAAACTATCTTGGGGCCGGGAATTTAGCTTGGCAGCCTAAGTGCCTGCCTGGCAAGCCCAAGGTCCTGAGTTTGATCCCCGGTGCAAAAAAACAAAAACAAAAACAAAACACAAAAAACAAAATAGCTCACTCTCAGGCCTCAAATAACTTGTTGGAGATTATGAAAAATGGCAGCAGTAAAGGAAGATAAAGAGCAGAAAGAAGAGATGGGCTGCATTAACTTCTACAAGGGAGGCTCAATTACTAAAGAGTCTTTTGCTAACTGACAAAACTTGAACTATAATACAGTACACTTACTGTCCACATCCATCTCTTCTGGGCCATGTCAATAGGTACCTGAGTAGTTAGAAATATTCCCTGCACTATCACCTTCCCTTTTTGCATATTGTTTCTTTCTACACAGAATTACCAAAAATACTTCCTTAAATAAATACAATTTAACATCCTAGAGGACAGCTCTTTAGTGAAAATCAGCTACAGTTTCCCATAAAAAAATCTAAAATAAATACTAAAATAGAATTCAAAAGGAAAAATCAGAGAGAAAAAAGATAAGGAAACCATCATAAACACACCGATAAACCAGTTCTTGATGGCTTAATGATGAAGGCAGTGTCATCTCTACAGAGAGAAGCAAATCCTCAAGCCTGTCCTTTGTGACTGCAAGGAGAAGAGAAGAAAGGCACATTTTTATGTAATCACACATGGCAGGGGAAACATAAAACTCTAGAGGATGCTGGTAGTTTGGAAGGAAAACTAAATTGAGTGTGTGAAGAATGTCAACAGAAGTACTATGATTGCTTCTCATTTTTCATTTGAGATATACATGGTGGAGTTTGGAGATAATTTGCTAGAAATGAGGATAAGAAATGAATATATCATTTAAAATTGTGATAATATAGACACTCATAGTGATTGCTAGGTGATCATCCAAGTGGGCAAATGGGACCAGCCCCATGAACATGCCATGACTGTCCACACTGGTGATCTCTCCAAGTGCGATGTGATCTAAGGAGAAATACATGAAACTGGCCATCAAGCATTCTGGCTCCATTCTAGCTTCTTTTGTATGGCATTTTGCGTGATTCTTGGGAATAGTTTTTCTTCTTATTTTTCCATTTTCTTTTTGGAAGATGAGAGTTGAGGCTAGATAGTGTCCAATGCCGCTTGGCATGCTATTCTCCCATGATTTTAATAAGTATTGATTTTATGCGATCCCATCACAGATTCTGTCCAGGCACTTCTTTCTGCAGGGACCAGTTCCTACCACAAACTTATATCCTCAGGTGGATCAGAAAAACCAGGTCAGAGGCTAAGGAAAATATGAAGCTGTGACCCATGATGCTCTTAGACAAGAGGAAAAAAGGGAAGGTCATGAATAAATATTCTGGTTTTCCTGAGGAACTGTTAATCTCTGAATGTCCACCTCCAGTAAGCTGGTAAGATGAACCAGCAAGAATGGCCCTGTCTGAGAAAAGACTTGGGCTTGAATCCTAGCCCATTCCACATGATATCTCATATAGCATTTGTAGTTATTGTTTCTGAAACTCCATGGAGGAAATTGGTGCACAGGTGACTAAGATGTAAGACATCTCTACAATTGCATATTATTTGCCCTCAGAAAGGAAGAAGATTTTGACACTTCAATGACACCATACTAACCAAAAAAAACTAGTCATACAGGAGAAATTTCATATGATTCTGCTCATATGAACTCCATAGATATAGAACATAAAATGATTCTCAAATGTTGAAGGAAGGAAGGAATGTGAAATTACTGTTTAATGCTTTCAGAGTTTCCGTTCTATAAGATGGTATTGGATACTGATTATAGTAGCAAAAAGTAAAGTATATTGCACTACTAAACTACACATTTAAAAACAGTGTGATAAACCTTATGCTATATATTTTTATAACAATTAAAACAAAAGTTAGAAAAAGCATAAATTTGTAATAGTTAAATCTTGGTAGCAACCCAAATGCCCATCAACTGAGGAATAGATAAAAATGATGTGGTAGTTTTATACAATGGAATACTGCTCAGTAATAAAGAAAGACAAATGCAAGGTTTTTACAGGTAAATGGATGCAACTAGAAATCATACTCATAAGTAAAATAAATCAGACTAACGTGTGTTAGCATTGTATTGTCTCCCTCACGTGAGAAATTGAAAGAGTAAATAAAACTAAAAGGTACAATAGGTATTGTGAAAGGGAAAGAAACTGCTCAAAAGAAAAAAAAAACAACTGGGATGGGGAAAAAGAAAAGAAGGAAGGGCAGATAGATAGATAAATAGATAGATAGATAGATAGATAGATAATTGTACTACGAACTCTATTAGTTCATGTAAAATAAACTATGAGTGCTTATACTGTTTGATCTGTTTTGTCTTCCAGTATCTTGTAATGTGAGCAACTATTTCAAAGATAACAACATGCAATATAGTGGCAATTGTTAATTTCCTATCATCTTATATCGTTTTAATTGTTTTGTTGTCTTTTAATCTCCTTAAAATAAAAAAATTACAATTTTAAAGGGGAAAAATTTTAAAAAGCATAAATCTTACAAATATTTTCTTCATAGAGCTTTATAATAGCTCCACAATAAATTCTATTGTTTTACTCATATGTGGAACTTCTGCCATATACAAGGGTATGAGCTAGGTGTTAGGGGCCCAGAGTATGTGAAATGAGGTCCTGCTGTTAAAGAATGCCCAGTGCAGATCCAATAAGGAACATAAGCAGAGGGAAACCAAGAAGTGAATCATGAAGTGTCTTGAGCAGTTTAACTTAATAACCAAGACATTGCTTTTCAATTTGGATTACTATCATCTCCAGGAGAATACTTTCTAAAATCTTGACATGTTTGTGGCTGTCATACTGAATGTAGAGGTGCTACTGGCATCTAATGCACAGGGGGCACAGATGCTGTTCACTAATTCACAGTGACCAGGGCAAAGCCACAGCTGAGAATAATACAGTCTAACCAGCCAGGGACTTTCAATTTAGAGCGTGAAAAAATTTTAAATGACAAATTAGAAATGTCAAAATTCAGCAACGTATAATCTAGAGAATATATTGAGAAAGTAGTAAAGTGATAGTCACATTCACTAAGTTTCATCTCACCATATTCTCTTTAAGTGTTACCTTTAAACAAGGTAAGTGAAGCCAGGTGTTGTGACACACTCCTGTAATTCCAGCACTCAGGAGGCTGAGGCAGGAGAATTGTTGCAAGTTCAAGACCAGCCTGGGATACAAAGTGAGCCCAAGGCCAGCCTGAACTGCATAGCAAGATCCTGTCTCAAAAAGACAAAAAAAAAAAAAAAGTAGGTGATGCTGGGCATGATGACATACCTATAATCCCAGCATTCAAGATGAGGGAGAATAACTACAAGTTTAAGGTCAGCTTCTCCTACATAACAATAAAACAATCAAATACAATAAAAGTGGCAATACCCCTGACTTCTGTTTATATATTAATTTTATCTATAACTTTGAAATCATGCTTCTGAAAATTAGGATTAGTTCAAATAAGAGACTGGACAGTTAAAAGATAACAATAACAAAAATAAGAGAATCTTGAATTTCAGCTTTATCATTCATCCCTTTGCAGCCCCAGAAATGCTAATGCATTAACAGAGAAACATATATTCAGTATAGTCACTGTGCTGTTCAATAATTCTTATTATTTTGTAATTTAATTTATTTTTCCTATTTTAAAAACAAATTAACAACAACTAGAGAATAAAAATGATCATACAGAATTTCAAGACAAAATAATAGGAAATTAACACTAGTTGATATGACAATATGTTGCATCTTGTCATCTTCAAAGTAGTTGTTCAGATTACAAGATTTAGGCAGGCAACAAAAGATCAAACAGTCAAACAATTGTTTTTGATGAACTACCAAACACTAGTAGTATAGTTATCTAATACATACGTGTATATATATATATATATATATATATATATATATATATATACATATATATGTATGTATATAATGCATTCCCTTCTTTCTTTTCTGTTTTCATCTCTCCCAGTTGTTTATTGATTCACCTTCACTTTTTCAAGTGCAGAATTGGAGAGAACTGGATAAAATTTGTGACTCTTACGATTATCACAGAGGTAAGAAACTTCAGAAACATAAGGTTGATGATTCCATTAACTCAGAAATTTATAATCCCAGAGGGTAAGTCAAGAAGCACGCCATGACTGTCTGTGCAGTGTTTTCCAATATTATCTTCAATAACTGGGGCACACTGTTACAATAAAACATTTGGTGCAAGTCAGAAAAGAATGAGACAAAAACACATATCATTAAGAAAAGGTCACAGTGCGTCTGTTCTCTTATTCTCTCGGCTTCTTCTGTATAATGTCCCCGGGGACAGTACTGTCCACACCAGGGTGCTGTGCCTTTCCCCACCTGGCAATCCTCTGATCCAATCTTTCTGACCTCCACAGCTTCGTTATTCCTCTTTGAGCCTTCCTCACTTTTACCTTCCCTTTCTCTCCCTTCCTCTCTTCTCCCTCACCTCTGTTCTGCTCTGCTCCCTTTGTGGCTTCCAACCAAACCAGTCAACCAGTCTCTTCCTCACTCATGCCTTCTGACTTTTCACTGATTGCATTCTCTGGGTGGACAATAAACCCCTACTTTCTGGAAAACCATTCAGTTTTACGCAAGAATCATGATGTAGACGTCTTTTGGACTAAAGATCTTTTGTTTTCTCTTCATTTGCAACTCAATCAAAAATAATTTAATTTTGAGATAATGGTAGATTATATGCAGCTGTGAGAAATAATGCAGACATGTGTATTATCTACTTCCTTTCTTTCAATAGTAGCATTTTGTAAGACTAATGAACATACCACAGTCAATGTATTTTGATACTCTAAAGATGCAAAGCATTTTATCACAAGGGCCTAATGTTGTCCTTATTACAACCACACTCAGTTCCTCTTACACTGACTTCTTAATTGCCTGGAAACTCTTAATCTGTTCTTTACTTATACATTTTTTCCTTTCAAGATTCTTAAAAGGATCGAATCATAGAATATGTAAATTTTT
>RJWM01051599.1:0-10374 GCA_004363535.1 Dasyprocta punctata
TTTTTTTTTTTTTTTTTTTTTTTTTTTTTTTTTTTTTTTTTTTTTTTTTTTTTTTTTTTTTTTTATGGCTGTACAATCTCTTCCTGACTGCTGGGGATTATTTCAACTGCCTTTTGATTTGTTGTATAAACTGCAGTACATTCATCATTGTCTCACTCTTTTGGCTTCATTTTATGTACTTTTACATCCATCAGAACTTTCAGCGGTTGGGAGCCATTGAAGGTGGAATTCACTGCACCTGTGGGAGCTGCTTGCCCGGTCCGAGAAGAACAACTGCTCAGGGCTGCAGAAACAAGTGACTTTGGATCCCAAAACGCAGGCTCTTAGGTTGCCATACGTGAGATTACTAGGCAATGGGGTGTCACGTGACATTCAGTTGCTAGATGTGTAAATAAACACCCCTACAGAAAGGGGTCAGTTCCTTTCCTCCCATCACGAGAGTAAGCGCTCCACCTGACCCCAGCTTTCATCTTTTCCTTATTTTCTCAACCTCTCATGGTCCTTCCCACCAGAAACATTGGATGTCCCAGCATTCACCCTCTTCCAAACTTGCATTGTTTTTTCTGCCCTCTTGTTGCTCTTTCTTTGACATATCCAAATTGGTTTTCTTCTGAAGTGACGTGCAGGAACTCTGAGTCAGGGGTCTCCAATTCAAGTGTCACCAATGACCAGATGATTAGAATTCATGTGAAGTACAAGTTGAGTGTGAAAGTAAAACAATGAAACACGAGCAGCATGAACAGCCCCTGAATTTGGTGGCAAACAGGAAATAGGATAGACGTGCTAGTGACAGGTGTCACTGGCTTCTAGGGACATGCTATAATGTTCTCCTCAACAAAACCTGGACCCTGGGCTTAAAAATGAACTCAGACAGTGCAAGTGGAAATGAGAAAGAAACTCTCATCACAAACCCAAAAGCATGTGTCCCAAAAGAACTGCAAAACATATTTGAAATAAATACATTACATTTGAGATTTAAAACCAGAAATTCACAAATCCAGAGGCCAAATCTCATTTTGTCTGCCAAGTTTATATTTTGTCTTTCTGCAGTGTTTAGGTAATTCTAAACAAGTCAATAAATTCATTGTTCTCTTGGATGAACTTCCAGAGATTAGTATTTTGGAGATAAACATTTGAAGTGTTAAGTAGGTTTATAAATATGTGAGGCTGCCCCATTTTTGATGGTTTTGTCTTTATTTATAGAACTACAAGAGCAGTTTTTCAAGAGATTTAGGTGGGGTTACCATCCAAGAAGTCATTTCCCAGGAACTAGCCTAAAATGTATGAGGAATATGTAGTCGTGTCTTCTATCTTAATGTGGATGCATTGTAAGAAGTGCAGTGCTAGACGATTTTACTGTCATCTGACTATGAGAGCAGTCCTCAAGCAAATCTAGAGAGTACAGCTCAATCATGGGGCTCAGACAACTGATGGAGTCAAGAGTAACAGATATAAGATGTATGTGCTGATATCTGGGTAACACAGCATACTATTTTCAGCATCTTAGTCATCTCTGAGACAAAATTTCTTCATCTCTGAGACAAAATTTCTTCATGATGTAATGGAGGAGTGGCTTATTTTGGTTCACATTTCAGTCCAAAGTTGGCCTGCTCCAAGGCAGGAAGGTATGGTGGAAAGTCCAAAGAAGACAACTTCTCAGCCACCTCATGTGGTCTGGGAAGCAGAGACATTCAAGGGTGTTATGGTTGATAGGTTGTGTCAACTTGAGAAGTTTGGAAGTTTAACTGAGAGACTCAGCAGGGAGCCAGGATTCTTGCTTTGTAAATATCCTTATCCTGTGCAAGAGGAGGGCATAGAGATTTTGTGAGTGCCACCCCGCTCTCGTGGGATGGCCTGTGTACAATATAAGGGAAAAGAATCTTATTTTCCCTATTTGCTCTGGCTGCTGCCTTGAAGTGTTGCCCCTGTGCCATGCTACCCTGCCTTGGAGCCAGCTAATTATGGACTGAAACCTCCACAAACAGTGAACTAAACAAACCTTTCCTGCCTTCATTTTGGGTGTTGGGTGTTTTTTCCCAGCAATGAGAGAAAAGTAACCAAGAGGAAGGGAAAGTCAGGAAGAGAGACATGTCCTGCCAGGGCATGTACACAGTGGTTTTCCTCTCCTCACTGTTAGTCTAAACAAAGGTGCAACTGAGACCACTAAGGCAGGCACCATTGAAACAACATGCGAGGACTTTATTTCCAATCAGGTGCGGTCAGGCCAAGGGTCAAAAATTCATTGACACCAAGCAAGGGGTGAGGGCATGTTTTTGTAGGGAAGTTTAGGTAGGGAAGGGAGGGTCACTAAGTAGAGGGTCTAAGGTTAGGTGATAGACTGAGTACAGAGGGTGCTGGCGGGCACAGCATGTCTCTTGTGGTTTTTCGTGGAACCCGCTCTTTGCAGGTTGAGCTGTGTGGGGACAGCTGCTGGCTTCCTGTTGAGCACCATCCCCTGCCAGGTGTGAATAACAGATCTGTTTGGGGGAGTTTTTTTTTTTTCCTAGATGGGTGGGGGGTCCAGTTCAGAGACCTGACACTCACAAGTTCCTACCTCCTAAGAACAAAGCATTCAAGGCTCCCATAACCCAATCACATTCCAGGTGCTTGCAGGTTTGGGGACCATTTTAGATCAAAGCCATAATTTAGAGCAAAACTATATTTCTTCATAAGTAGAAGGCCTGTAGTCTGAAATATCAATAAAAGGCATAGTACACTAAATTCATAAAACCAGGAACAGCTTATAATCACAACTGGGTATTATATCCAGTCCACACAATCGTGTGTGCTGTACCTGTGTAGGGATAACAGTGCAAGCCAGGGGTGGTGGCGCACGTGTTTAATCCCAGCACTCGGGAGGCTGAAGAAGCAGGATCCTTGTGAGTTCGAGACCAGCCTGGGCTACAAAGTGAGTTCAAGGCCAGCCCAAACTGCGTAGTGAGACCCTGTCTCAAAAAATAGGGCTGGGGATTTAGCTCAGTGGCGTAAGCACTTGCCTGGCAGGTATGAGGTTGTGCTGACAGTGCAGTTAACTTGCTTAGAGCAGTCGCCAATAAACACTTAAGAAATGCTCCATGCTATGCTGTGGGCCCCGCGCCTCTGTATGTAGTCCGTCATGCACTGAAGTCTTTGTCATGTCACGGAGAGGCACAAAAGGAGAGGCAGGGAGAAAAGACTCAAGTCACATATTGTGAAGCCAGCTTTACCATGCTTTTACATATAATCTGGGTAAAGACAAAAAAAAAAAAATCACTGACTGTTTTCCAGTTTCTCAGTTGAACCCTTCATGTTGATCAGTTCATTCAATTATCTCATCAATCCAGAGCAGCAAGAATTGTATTTCAAACTTCCTTTCGGTTAGCCCATGAAGAAATTCAAACTTAGGTAGATTAACAGAGCTGCCAGAATGGGGTATTTGCAGGAAGTTAAATCAACTCCAAAGTCACGCTCTTAATACCCCCATATGCTCCTGAAAATCGTTCAGTTTTTTCTGGCACCTGTTCCTAGGTTAAAAATAAAATTCTTCCTTCTTTCATAATATTTTTGGGATCAAGTAATATATATTAATGCATATTAAATCTCAAATCAATGCAGTAATATGAGGTATTACGTGCATTAGTTTAAAGTTTCTGTGAAGCATTTATTTGTTCTGGGAGATGTTCTTCAGCAAAGATCAAGAATTAGACTACGCTTTATAGCGCTCCTGGCAGTTAATAATTCTAACTTGAAAAGCCAACTGGAGGTGCATTAGAAACTTACTGTTATAGCAGAGGGAACTTCTGTAAACTAGAGTAACACAGTTAACATCAGCTGCTTTTTTGGAGTGTTAGCTTATCCAAGTCATCTGAGATAATCACCTATCGATTAACATGTTTGAAAAACACTGCAGCATCAATGCACCAATCCTGCTGCATTAGGACTTATTCACATCATTCAAGGCCCTATCTTTCAATATGACCCCATTGTGAGATCCTGGGAAATAGCATTTCAGCACATGTGGTTTGGAGCATGATTCAGCCATGAGCTCATCCAGGCAATTTAGTGCATAAGAAATACCCAGTCACACTCTGTAAGAGTCCTGAGAACACACTGGAAATTGTGGTCGTGACTCATACCAGGATTTCCCATGTCTTCTCTGTAAGCGAGCTCTACAGTTTTGGGTCACCCACTGGGTGAGTGTTCCCAGCGAAACCATCAGTTCTTCTTGGAGGTGATTGAACAGGAACACAAGTGGCTTCCATAGTCTTTCCTTATGAAGTGGATGGAGTTGCTTGGAGAAATTTACCTCTTAAGACATGGGCCGTTCGAACAGATCTCAAATTGTGTTTGGAATTAGAATCTACTGTGCAAATACCCACATGGATGCCAATGCTATGTTTGGAAAGCAATGATCACAACAGGCTCTTGTGTTTAAAATTTGCTCATTCATCTAGCTCTTGTGGTCTTAACTTGATCTTCAAGTACTGAGATGTGTGGAACTATCAGAGAGAGAGAGAGAAAGAGAGAGAAGAGAGGGAGAGAGAGAGACAGAGACAGAAAGACAGAAAGACAGAGACAAAGAGAGAAGAGAGAGTATGAAGATGCACTCTAGATTATGTACTACCATTAAAGCGATTATTGGATCAACCATAAATCCAGCTGGATAAACACTGAAAAGAAAAATCCTTTTAACTCCCCTTTGCTTGTAACAAGCCCACATGCCTGCCTTCCTTGAGCTCATATTTACCTGATGTAAATAATACTGACAAGTGGCCAAGCTTGAAACAATGGCCGGGAAGCACTCTTTTTCTGAAAACCCACTGGACTGGTTCTGAACAAAAGCCTTCTGTGTGAGTTACGAGGCTAACCAGCCATCAGAAAAGGATCGGGGTGACAAAGAAAATTATCCATGTGATTTCCACCAGACTGCCTGGTCTTGGAAACTGTATGACTGTCTTGTGGGAATGGTGTGTGATACCATTGTGTGGGGCCGGGAGTTCTCTGCCAGAAATTGCGCGAACAAGGACTGTTCGCTGTTCACAAGTGTTTTGGAAGTGAATTGAAGACTATCATCCTGTGTCTGTATTCATCACAACCAAAAAGAAGAAAGAAAGAAAGAAAGAAAGAAAGAAAGAAAGAAAGAAAGAAAGAAAGAAAAGAAGGAGAAAAAAAAGCTTCAGTGATTCCACGTGGTCAACCAGGGGATGGACAGTAAGAACTTGTGTGGCTTCACCTTGGGTGACCTCTCACATTAGCTAAGTACTCTCTGCCTCACTTAGATGGTCACTTAAGAACCCAGCCAAATAGTTCCATCACTAGCCTCCTTTAAATACCATGTAATATTATCCTTTCCATGAGAAGACGGATTTGTACAACACTTTCTCTTCCTTTCACAAAGAACAAACTGATTCTGTTAGAGATTAAATAGAGCACTAAGAAAAGTACTTTTATGCTTCAGTGCTACTTAGTGTTGGAGGAGTTAAGCTTTTGTCAAAATGACTGACTTGGGAGCCAGCTAGTGTATGTGTGGGTGGGTCATGAAGGTGTAACCCTGGGGACTATATATAGTCCCCAAACTCTCCTTCCCTGGTATTGTTTCCTTGCTCTGAATCCCCAGACATGGTGAAGTATCTTTGCTCAACCATGCTCCTCTCCCATGATTTTTCTGCCGTGAAGCCAGTAAACCATGGACTGAATCCCCTGAAGCAGTGAGCCAAATTGAACTTCCCCTTCTTTCAGTTGTCAGTGTACTGTGTCATGGTGATGAAAAAAAGCTGACCAAGATAGCTTGCCTAATCATTATACCTTGGATACATCCAAGTTCTGATGATCCTTGACATAAAATGAGATTACGTCCCTATAAACTCTTGCAAGTTAAAAATATCGCAAATTTGCAAGTCATGAAACTGACCTACCATTATAGTCTAGGTCTAAAATATCTCTGCAAAGACTGATAGTTTCACAACTGTGGCTTGTGAAATGTGTTGTGATCATGACTAGGTCATCCTACCAGGATCTATTAATCCATTAACGAATTTATAACTGGATATGTTGTTAGGAGGAGGGGGTCTGTTTAGAAGTGATAGGCCATGGCTGCAGTGGCGGGGGTGACCTGGAAGGATGTATTTTGTTGCTAGGATTTTATCTTCTCTCTCTGTTTCCTAGTTGCCATGATGTGAACTTGTTGCTTCCACCACAGCCTTATGCCATAATGTCTCTGCCTTGAATGAATGGAATCCCCCTAAAACTTGAGCCACAGTAACCCACTCTTCCTTTTGGACATTGGACTTTCTATCCCAATAACAGAAACATGACTAACACACTAACACCTTGATGGAAAGACTTAAAATTCACTCTGTGTCCCTGATTCCTCTGTAAGTTTATACCACAAAAGGAACCTCAGAGGTTTCCAATATGCAGAAAGCCAGTGTACATGCAACAAGATCATCTATCCTGTTAAGTACCTGAAATGCAAAATTTTAATTTTATGGAAACCACAACGAAGATTTCATAGGGGGACTGGAATTGTTGATTGCAAAATTCTCCAATCACTCAAGAAGCTCGCTCTATTTTGCCATTCATTTGGATCCACTGTATATGTATTTCTTTTGTTGAGCTTATTCCAGGGTCTGTGCAGGATGCATTACAGGAAACAGTGTAGTTAAATCAAAGAGAATTTTTGCTAATGTTTGAAAGAATAATTTCTTGCCCATCAGTGATTTGGAATACTGCAAAAATATATATATATTTGGCTGTACCTGTTATGAAACTTGAAACAGAACAACTCCATGGTGTGAACCAAAAGTATCGTTGCTGAGTTAATCACTAAGCAGAGTTGTGTAGCAGAGCTAGTGACAACATTACCAGAATTTGTGGTACCCCAAATCTACTCTCTTTCCTCTGTTCTCCAAACAATTCTTCTTCTCTATGAAATGACATAAAGATACAGGACACTGTCTTCTTCCATTTATAATTAGTAATCTCACCCCTGTTTCAAAATCATCTGTCTGTTTCTGTCTGTCTGTATGTCTCTCTCTCTCTCTGTTTTCATTATTCATTCATTCAGTTAACCACTCAGTCACCCATCTTTCCTGCTTGTAATCATCTACCTTCTAACCTAACACTACTAAGCATCATTTTTTTAGTCTAGATTCTTCATTAGTCCTGGGTCTCGTTTTGATTTAACACATCAACAGACAGGGGTTTCTGTCTTTATATTTCTTTCAAACATTGATCTTTTGGTTTCTGGAATTCTTGCATAGATATCCCGGGCAGAACTGGGTCTATAGCAGTGAAGAAATTCCCTGCTTTGTACTAAGAAACCTGACATGTAAGTGTAATTTCTTTGAAGCAGAACCCCAGATCACTGTGTTGGTAATAGAACTTACCACATTATACTAGGAAACTCGTAAGGAAAAAGATATATTCTGAATGTGGAATTAGGCAGGTAGATGTTTGGTAAATGAATGATTGAAAGAGGCACCAAGACTATCTTCTCAGATAGATTTTCTGTGGGAGTAGAAATCAGAACCTTTTAATCCCTGGCTGAATTTAGACTGTTGTTTGAGGATTTTTCTTGAGAACAAATGCAAAGTTCCCATATATCCTTTAAAGCTCATCGAGGTAGGTTGGTGATGAAATGGGGAAATTCTTGGGACCAGAGATGCCTTTGACAGAACTTTTATCATTCCTCTGAGTTCTAAAAACAATACAGGGCTATGTGACAGTTCGTTGTGATACATCATACTGACAGGATTGATAAATGCCCAGGGACCTATGGAAGCACACTTCTGAGTGCATCTAGGTGAGTTGTGAAGGTGTGGCCTTGGATACTAACTCTGGTCCCTAACTCCTTCCTCTCTGGCTTTGTTTCCATGTTCTGCTTCCTGAATGTCAAGATTTCAGCAGCTGTCTCCTACTGCATCATTCTGCCATGATGTTCCTGACATGGAAGCAGCAGACCATGGACTGATATCTCTGAAACCATAAGTGGTATGGTTTGGATTCCTAATGTTTCTCAAGTGTTTCAAGTATTCAGAGATAATGCTTTGCATAAGTGATGATATCATGAGAAATGTTATACTCACCACTGGATTAACCCATTTGGAAGTTCAACAGTTGAATGTACTTTTAGGTGGAAAGTAGTAGGGTCCTTGAAAGTGGGTCACTTAGGGTATTACCTGAAAGAGCATATTCCTCTTCCTTCATTCCTCCCTTGTAACTCCGCTGTCTGGCTATCAGTGTGTGAGTAGCTTTCTCCTACCAGTCCAATCTACCATGATGTTTCCACCTTGGAACCAGGTGTGCATGGACTGAATCCCCTGAAACCATGAACCAAAATAAACTTCTCTTCCTTTAAATTATGGATGTCAGATATTTTGTTCCAGTAACAAAAATCTATTACTACTATTTTACCTAGGTAAAATATATAGCAGGAAGCAGAACAAGACATAAGCCAATCATTTTAACTGGACAGTAATGACTTTTGTAGAATAGGAAAAGACCATGAACCAATAGACCGAGAGACTTCATATTGGCATCTTCTAACCACATAAATTTATATATGGTGTTAAAACTTTTAAATCCTTAGTTTCCTCATCTATTAAATGGAGCTAATAAAACACGCAATGCATTGTGGAAGCTGTGATGACACTCTACCTGAAATCTTAGTTTGGGGATGTCCCATCAAGCTTTTAGTTTTGAGTTCACATCTCCACAGACTGGCATGAGTTCCTGCTAAGATAAACCAAAATATTTAGGTAGAAGTACAGGAAAGTCATATCATATGATGGTGATGTCAGTGTTGTGGGTATTGACTCCATGTTTTCCCACACCAAGATCAGCTCTGAATGACTTCTAGTAGTTTCAGATCCAACAGACACTTGCAAATATTTACTCTATTTTTTTCAATCATTGCTTGTTTCATTTCCACATTAATCATTATACAAAGCTACATGGTTGCCATAGAGATATAAAAAACTGCTCATTTTCCCCACAAGATTAACCACATTGCATGTTGAAGAATACACAAAGTGCTACCTATGGTTAGAGCAGACATCTTGGTCTCTTTTGTACCATAATTTTAAATGTACCTCTCAGACCCTCTGCCCAGGGAACTGACTCCTATTGGATACACAATCTAGGGCTTATATTTGTTTATAGTGGCTGCTAAGTCAACTCAGTGTGGTACCAGAGGAAATCTCACTTCAGGCATGAGCTTGATGGACTAATTCTTGTCTATAAAGAACTTTGCATACAGACTTATTATGATATATTCAAATTTAATAATTTGAAATTAAATATCTCTCAGGATACTATCAGAGGCAAAGGATAGAGCATAAATTTTGGAAATAAACTAGATTTGAATGTAGAAAAATTCTGTCCTGACTCTGTCTATCACTGTATAGTATTTGTGACTTTCAGCACATAATTTGTGACTGTATAGTATTTGTGACTTTCAGCACATAATTTAAGGTATTGGTTTATATTTCCAATGTTTATTTATTAGTACTGCAAAGTGAACTTAGGACTGTCACAGTAAACTATATTCTCAGTTCTTGTTTTCTTTTCTTCTTTCCTTTCCTTTCTTTCCTGACCCTTTCCTATTTTCTTTTGTTTTACTTTGAGATAAGATGTCATTAAATTACCAAGTTTCCTGGGTTGGGTTTAAACTTGTAATTCTCCTGCCTCTGTCTCACAGCGTTCTGGTAATTCAAATTCCACTCCTTTCGCAGTACAAATTTCCTTGAACACAAGGCATCATATTGCTCATCTGATAATTTGCTTTCGATATTTTGCTATAAGCTGCATGATGTATTTCATATGAACGTTAACTTTATTTGCTGCCTAGGTGCAAATATTTAGCATTTGAAATACTTTAATCAGATAGCCAATCATGAGACTGGGGATGTGGTTCTGATAGAGGGCTTGCTTTACATGTGTAAAGCTTTGGGTTTAGTAGTTATCAGTCAAAATGAAGGAAGGAAGGAAAGAAGGAGAGGAGGAGAGAAGGAAGGACTAAAGGAATGGAGGAAGGGAGGGATGGAGGAAGAAAGAAAAGAAGGAAGGAAAAGAAGGAAAGATGAAGGATAGAAAGGAGAAAAGAAGAAAGGATAGAAAAGAGGAAAAAAGGAAGAAAGGAAGGAAGAAAAGAAGAAAGGAATGAAAAAAGAAAGGAAAAAGGAGAGAGTGAGGGGGAAAAGAAAGGAGAGAAGAACTAGAGAAAGAAGAAGAGGAAGTAGAGAAGGAAAGAAATGCAGTCATGTTTATCCAAAGTCTGTAATTTCTAAATATCATTCTTGAGATTGACAACAAACATTCTGTATTTTCTGCAAAATATATTAGAAATATTGTTTCTTTGGTGATGTGAATGGGAGGAGAAACAGAATTGGACAA
>RJWM01051600.1:0-10374 GCA_004363535.1 Dasyprocta punctata
GTGAGCCACAGGAAAATGAGACACCTCTTGCTTCTTAAAACATCCACTGTCTCTGAGCCTGAAGCTGCTCCTTCTAGACTTTGGGAGCCTGAGGACAAGGTTTCCAAGGCAACCTTAATCAAAGCCTCACCCACTATTACTGAGTCTGAGGCTTCCCCTACTTGCCCTTTGGGTCCTGAGGGTAAACCACGATTAAACATGAGACTATATCCATCCTTAGCTGATTTTGTTCAAGTTCCTCAAGGACAATATCCCTTACAGAAAGTAAATAGCGAATTTAGAACTACTTGCATTCATGTGACCCTTTTCTCTCAGTAACCTGAAACAGATCAGGCAAGATCTAGGGAAGTTTTCAGATGATCCTGATAAGGTCTTTAGAGGACTTACTCAGATCTATAAACTTGATCGAGGAGATATGTCACACTTAAATCACTGAATTCTAATGAGACAATGGGTAAGACTTTAATCTGTGAATTTCTTGAGTATAATATATTACAGATATCCAGGGATACATATTTTCAGAGTAGATTTAAATAGAGCCTAGCCAGCACTGCTGTAAAGAAAATTTACCTAGATGACTGGATAGAGAACCCAAAATGTCTCAAAGACCTCTGTGTCCTAGGGCCGAGATTTCTTCTGGACTATTCTAACTGTCTGTCCCAGGAGGCAATAGATCTATTTTGCAGGCTGAGATTTGAGAACTTTTGATTCAGAGTCATTTATTAGAAAATAAGTCCTAGACAACTGGAACACTTTCCTTTTCTCTCTTTTAAAAGGTTAAAAAACAGCCATTCAGGACCTTCGATTATTGGTTTCATTTTTGATTTGGCAATACAGCTGGAGTCAATCATAACTTTTGTCTCTGGAAGCATATCTTGCTAAGCATTAAAGATCCATCCTGGGAAAGCTCTTAATCTTAATTGTCTTTCTGCACATGAAATGATTAGGATTTAGTTCTAGTGCCATACTTGGAGTCACTCTTCTGTACTTTTTTTACTGCCCTGTCCCTGAAAAAATAGTACAGATTACAGCAGTGTTTGGTCCAAAGCAGTTCTCTTCTCTGTGGCTGCTGAATTTCAGGAACACATTTCTAGAATGGGGAGTTTCTCCTCCCTGGTACCTTTCCAGAGTGAAAGTGATCTTCACTTATCCCCAGGTCATATTAAAAAACTGATCTAGATTTAATCCTGAAGCTCTCAAAGAACAGATGTACAAGTTTTAGTCCAAGTTTATCTACCTTTTGGGTCTTAGACAAAACTGGAGCTTAACTTCTTTTACTCCTCTCTCCTCAAGAATGATGCTGACTGGTTTTTATAGGACAGGGCCAACTTATTTTTATAACACAGATAAGTTCACGGATAATACAAAATATTCTTAGGGAACCTTATGAGTTTAATAACAGTTTTAAATGAGAACAAAGATTAAAAATTAGGCACAGCCCCAGTTTGCAAGGAACTGCGTCTCTTTGTGATTTCTCTCCAAACCATCTTGCCAGGCTGGCCACTATTCTCAAAGATATGCTAATTGAGGCTCTAAAAAAGAAGGCCCATATCTAAGTATGGTCCAAGGGTCACAGGCAAAATGAATAAAACTGTCATAGGTAGACCTCTGCAGCAGGGCAAAGTGAAGTCTTGGCAGGCCTTCTTCCCCCTATTGTTTTAAATTCATACTTAGCTCCAAAGAGTGCCACCTCTCTTTCTACACCCAAACCTGGGCTGCCTGGAAACAGTTAAAATTACCTTCAACAGTCTGCCCTACATGTGGCTATCAAAACAATGATGAGAAGCCTATAGAGCAGGATAGTCCAATCAGTTAAACCATCTGTCTAGGGCCCATTTTTAAAAACTGTCTTTGTTTTCACACGTGTAAAATGTTTTATTCTTTCTGATTCTTACTACAAGGGATCTATTAATTTACCTACAAAATGTTCTGACTAGTCTATTTATACTTATAAACTTAAAAAGTTATTAAAAAGTTATTATAATTCAACTTGACCAAATATATCTGAGTGTACTCTGACCTATTAACAGTTGTCATGTGTGTTTATTTATCTGTTTGTTCAATTTGTGACTGACTACAATACAGCTATTCTTGTTTGAGCTCAACAATTCTTTCTTCTTTTTGCTTTTTTGGATGTTTAAAATATTTGTCTATAACTTAGATTGGCTTATAGATGTCATTAGATTTAAGGATATGATTCTACCCAGGTTGCCAACTGAAGAAAATAATGTCAAAACCTTAGCCACCCATTTGGGACCCCTTCTGTTTCTCTTAGACAGATGTTTTCTTTCTGCTAATACTGTCTGCTCTTAACCTCTATTGTTCCTTACAATTCTCTTCAATTTTGAGGAACATGAATTTGGTGTATCAGACATCTAACAGGTTGGGAGTTACACTATTTCCCTTACATTATTTAGATTATTTGGATATCCTATATCATCCCTATATTATCCCCTATATAATAAGTGTGCCAAGATCCTGGAACAGATGCACAGAACAGTTTCCAAAGCTTTGAATGTTGTCTTACTTTTCTCTCATTGCTGAGACAAAATACCTGACGCCCAAAATTAGGGAAGGAAAGGTTTCTTTCTTACAATATTGGAAGTTTCAGTCCATACTCGGTTGGCTGCAAGGCAGGGTGGCATGGCTGGGGAGCAGCCATTCATGGCCACTGCAAACAGCAAGATGTGAACCCGCAAGAGAGTGAAGACATGCCTTTTTCCCACCCTATACTGTATGTCAGCTTCACCCCTGGGCAGGTGCCCCACTCACACCACCAATGCCAGTGCCAGACAACAAACCAATCACAAACACCAGACCCAGCCCCATCCATGATTACATGAGGCTTAAATGGGGCCATCTGAACACAGTATAATTTCTGCTAGGTACTTAACTAAGTTTTCAACAGGATGGCCTAGATCTGATGTCAGCCTGAGGAATGAAAGATACAAAAAGAATGGTCCACATTGTTTTGGCCACTGTTCTGTCTTGCATGGTGGCCCATTGTAGGGCATATTTCTTTTAATACTTTTACTTGGTCGTATCTCCTTCTGCAGAGCCTGTTTTTTCTACCTTCAATAAAGCTTTACTACTATTTGTGCTTGTTTTGAACAATTCTTTGCTCAGGCCAACAGAACCTAGAAACAACCTCCAGAAGAGGACTCCAGCACTCCAAAATGTGGTAACAAAACTACAATAAAGTAATGAGAAATTCAGAAGCAATACTGAGGTAAGATGCAAGAAGTGAAAACTAGATAAAAAGGAGATAAGGAAATTGGAATTTTTAAAAATTGTACTTTGAAGAAAAACTGCAGTCTCAGAACACAAATCATGTTTATTTACTTTTTTTCTCTTTCTTTCTTCTCCCAAAACAGAGTAGAGATTTTCTCCTTCCCTTTTTACTTGCAAAGGTCCTCTTTCACCCATGAGTGGGCCACCCTTTTGAGATTTCCCAGATGACTGGATCATTATCTCACTATGGGTAGGCCATCCTCTCCAACCCAACAGACAAGACTAAGACTGAACATTATCAAACTACACATATTCCCATCACCCAAAACAGAAACCCAGTTTCCAACTCTATTGTGCCTTCCTTCTCTGAGTACCCACACTCTGCTCAAGTACATCCTGTGTCTACATCTAATAAACCCTTTTCATGTTTCTTTCACTGACATGTCCTGAAAATTCTTTTCCCTGATGGAAGTAAGTGAACCTACAAACATATTTTACAAGCATAAGTTGTTCTTATTTCAGCACAGGGGACCTTCCAGACCCAGTCCAGTGACAATACCTCTGAGACTGCAGTATACTCCTGGAAAATACTATTTTTTAAAACAATGTAAAAAATTTTAAAAATACATTTATGTATAGAACAGTACTGTCCAAAAATGAAACATAATGTAAACTACAAATATATTATAAAATTTTCTAATAACGTAATCAACAAGGAAAAAAACAGGCTAAATTAAATTTAATGTTTCTACTTAACATATCCAAAATACTATCATTTCGATGTGTAATCGATGAAAACTTATGATACTTCACGTATAACAAGTCTTGAAATCCAGCCTATATCTTTTTTTTTTTTCCCTCAGTACTGGGGATAGAACTCACAACTTTGTGCTCCAGCCTATATCTTACATTTATAGCATAAATGAATTTTCCCTAGGCACAGTCTAGCATTCAGCAGCCACGTGACCAGCAGCTACATTAATGACAGCCAAAGAATAAGGACAGAGTACGAACTCATTTTTCATCTTAACCAAAGAACAAAGGGTTCCATGTATATACAGTACCAATATTTGATCCTTATCTTTCAAGCAGTTTCTTCTTTATTCATGAATGATAAATCTTTGTAAGCATAATACAAACTACAATACCTTTTAAACAAAGGATTATAATCAACACAGCTAATTCTTTGCTTAGTATTTGTTATGGTTTAATCTTAAATGCATACCCAAAATTCTGATGTATTAATCTGCTGATGAGTTGAGGAGCTGACTGTGCTATTATGAGGAAGGGTCTGATAGGAGGTGGGATCATAGGGATGTGACCTGGAAAGGTATATTTTTTATCCTAGGCTCTTCCTTCCTCTGCTTCCTGGCTGCATGGGCTGAGCAGCTTTCCTCTATCGGGTCCTTTCACCACGCCATTTCTGCCTTCGAACCTGCTAACTGTGGACCTAACCCTCTGAGACTGTGAGCCAAATAAATCTTTCTACCTTTAAATTGTGGGTATCACATACTTTGCCCCAGTGATGGGAAAGCTGTCTAATAAGTATGATACATTCATAATATGTTTTAGAGTGGAATAGTTTTACTAAAGTAAAAATTTTAGAAGAGGAAAAAATATTGTGATTTATTTAAATCTGTTTGTTGAAACCCAAGTTACATTTTAAAAGGTGCTTGGGCATCACTCATCAATTATTCCAGTTTAGTACCAGCACTTACCTTTTGGAACTGCAGGTTTAACTGTCATTCTGCCAACCAGGCATTCTTTTAGCATGGATTCATAATTGACCCAACGGTGAACCTGGCATGTGACATAAATGAAGAGAAGTAACACAACTAATTCCACAAGATACTCTCATTTTATCATGAGCAAAACTAAACCTTCTTGAACACTCTAAGGCAGATAAAAGCAGTGTTCTCAAAGTGTAGTCTATGGACTTTTGAAGGCTTCTGAGACCCTGTCAGGTACCTATGAGATGTTGATTCATTCCATGAGAATACTAAGAAGTTGCAGTGGAACCTCAGTTGATGAATTTAATTTGTTTTACAATTTTGGGGAAGATGGGTGCCTTTAGGTTTGTGTGAGAAGATGGCTATGGTTGTGTTTGTCACTCTGTGTGGAGTGTATGAATGGAAGCAAAATTTTGTCAAACACTTTTAAGAACCAAATTGTGAACAGAAGAATTTGTGAACTGAGCTATTACTATATTTGGCTTTTTCTCAGTTTTCACATTTGCAGTGATTCTGTAAGTAATGGTGGGTAAAACCGTTAGCATCTTAGCACTAATCAAGACAGTGACTGGTAGTCATTTTTCGCCACTGTGAGGCTGGAGGAAGATTTAACAATGTCCTTCACAAAATAGAAAAATTATTAATTTACTTAAATCTGGACAGCTAGAACAGATTTTCATATAGTCGTGACAAAACAGGAAGTGCCCAAAAACCACTTCAATGATACATTTGGTAGTCACCTTATAAAAAACCTTAGCAATTGTCTGATTTGCAAATTGAATGGGATTTCTCCTAAGGGGCCATTAACACATGAAAGAGTAACTGATGAACAAACTGGTTATTCAAACTTTGGTACTGATTTAACAGATGTTTTCTTGAAAATGAACAAAGTAAAATTATTACTTCAAGGAAAACAACTGATAGCCATTTACTGCTAAAAGTGAGAGTTAAATTTAAACAACTTCTCTAAAAAGCACCGTCTCAATACATATTAAAGCCTTAAAATGTTCAGCCCTTTCATTAAGATACTATATTTAGGAATTTTCTCAAGAAAATATCTGTATATATATATAAAGATGAAAGTACTAGTGCAGAAAACAGTTTAGTTAGCTTTTGAGTAAGGCAGCTAGCTAGGTGAAAGGCCTGAGATACAGATGGGTATCCAATTCTATTGATAAAAATGAAAGTAAGACTAGACAGTGAACTAGGACTCTGGACAAACAATGAACTTCCTCGGGAAGCATGGAATGCAGCCTAATTCCTACTAAAAGAAAGTATAATCACTCCCTCCTATGCTACTGAGTTCTGAGGAACTTATAACAAAAAATAGCAAGTTTTTTTTTCTTCTAAAATCAGAATTTCGTTTAAACTGTACATATTGAAGAACTGGGTTAGACAGCTTGAGTTCCAATTGGTCATTTTAGATCCAGAGTTACCTGTGATAGCTGGCCACTGAACAGTTGAGCAATTCACTCCTCCACTTATCTATAAGCAGCTCTGAATTCAGAGGCGAAGTAGCCACCTCTCAGGACCCCTCCCGGAAATGCAGGAGTTGTTTTTCTCATTTCCAATTAAACTCCAACCCTCTCCTTTGGTTCATGACTTCATTCCTAGATGTTGTGAGACCACAAACTTGGCACATCTGACATCTAACATGTTGGGAGTTATTTTTCCCATATCTCTAGGCTATTCATCATAGCAATATTTAAATTACCAAAATACTGGAACAAACTAACTCTTCAATTGTAGAAATAACAGAAAAGAAAAATCATAATATATTATTTATAAAGTGCTATACAAACATTACGATAGGCAAGTCAAATTTTGATACAAGTATTCATAGTATGATCCTGACTAAATAAACATTAAAATAGCACATATGTTTTAAAAACCGCACACAGATTTATAAATGGGCATTTATCAAGCAATATACAATAAATTGAAATTTTACTTACCAAATTTTTATGGAATATACACTAACATGTAAAGCACTAACTTTGAAAATACAGAGGTAGAATTTAAGTAAATATATACAGGAAAAAGGTACAAGAAAGAGGAAGAAAGTGTAACAGAAAGATCATAGGATTTGGCCAATGACTGAGTACTAGGGAATACAGCAATTATTTACAGGCTCAAGTCCCTTTCATTAGAAACAAAAACCAAGAAAAAGAGGAAAGAAAAGTTGGTATTATTTGAGAACATACTGAGTTGAAGAAGTGCCCATAGGTTATCAAACTGCCCATCAGGCATTTGGAAATGCAAGATAAGAGATCAGGACTGGTATCAAAACTAGAGATAAAAATAAGACAATAAAAAGATTAATACTTTTGGACAACTCAAATATTGGCCGCAAGTAAAGTTTTATACTGAAACTTTACCAGTTTTTAGAATACAAAGTTTAATTCCATAGTGAGTAAAAGTCATAAATAATTTACATTTACTAGCCTTGTTAAAGTTAAGGGAAATAGAGAATCTGGTAGGCAAAGTATAATTTTTACTACTAAAGAACTTAACAATATAGCACTTCTCGTGACTTCTCCCAGACAAGCTCTCCTTAAATAAAGCCCATGTGAATTCACATTACTGAGGCCCATGTAAACTCATAACACTGTGGAATATAAATAAGCCTAGATTTTACTGAAAATTATTCTTGTGGAAGACATAGTCAAAACTTACAAGGCAGATAAAAGAAAAAATATGGCAGACGAGTTTTTGGGCAAATGTTCCTTTCTGTTTGGCTTGCATTGCTAGATAATAACAAGTTATCAACCGATACTGTAAACCTGCCTTAAAACAGTAATAAAAACTCCCTAATGAGAATGCTATCATGACCAATAAGAAAACATGACTTAAACTCAGGAAGAACATTAAAACAGCCAATGAGACTGCCATTTAAATCAATGCAAAGAACCACTTGTAAGTATAAAACAAATTATATTTCTGGTTAAAAAGCACACATATAAATCAGAAGACAGTATGAACAGAAATCAAATTGTACTTGATCAAAAACAACTATAAAATGACGTAGTCTCATTCAGGTATCTTGAATGATGAAACCCAAATACTATAAAATATTAAAATATAAAATAAAGCACATGTGAAGACAAAAGCGAATTCCTATCCTTCTGAGAACTCTTTGTTATCTTAGAATACCAGTTTAGTAAATTGATAGTAGCTTGTATAGTCTGCGCAGCTCCTAAATAGTGTTTATGTAAATGTAAGAGGAAAAACAATTAATTTAAATATTGTTTGAGATAAAAGAATCTCTGGTATCACTCTATGAAAAAATAAGTTTTCAATTCATTACACAGCTTAATTTTCATTTAACTTTCTGAATGATAATGCAGATTCAGCACAGCAAGGCAGGATGAATACATAGCAATCCCAAACAAAGACAATGAACAGAGGTATGATTCAGCAAGTCAGCAGCAGATCACAGTGTTCCATCTTCCATATGTTACTATTTTTCATAAGACTATTATAATCATTATTAAAATTAATCAAGACCAAGCCAACAAAGGAGACTAAAAGAATGCCAGAGATATGAAACCATCTCTAAATTTTTAATATAACAATCCAAAAACAAATTAAGTGAACAGCTGCTACTTGTGAACATTTGTATATATTTTAAAATTCAAGCCAACACATTTGAAACACAAGGTTTTTTTTTTTTCTATTTACAATTGTCACACTGCCAAAGCTATGAGCACTCTTCCATTGTAATAACTTTGATTAGTTTCAGCACCTTACCTGATCAAAAAGGTCAGTACCATCTGATCCTGCTGCTCTCATTAGCTCATCTTCTCCACCAGGATGATATTCCATATACGGGCTGACATTATAAACAAACCCTGTATCAAAGCAAGGAGAAAAATTAATATAAATGAATTTTTTAAAAGTTGTAAAACCTATCAATGGAAATTCCAATATACCTTTTCCAATAAAATTTATGTAACAAATCTGTATCAGCATATAAAGCCTGAAATACCCACTTCATAACCCTTTAGGTTGACATTTAACTTCTCATAATTCTACCTCCTTTCTGATACACTGGGACCAACCTCTGGATAGGAAGAACATGATTAGGGCTTGTATCCTGATGTCACCTCACACAGTCATGTGCTTGTAGGTAGGGCTTTTGGTAGTGACTGGACCATAGGCATGTGACACTGGATCATTCTTTGTGATACTGAATTAGTCCACTGATCAGTTAGCACAGTTCTTGGTAAGGGTGGTGGATTTACTGAAGAAGGAAGACCCACCCTGGGAGTGGGTGGCACCAAGCAATAGGTTTGTAGCCTGGATAGAATAAAAAGGGAAAGAAGAAAGAAGTTTTGGGCTGTTTCTCCTCTGTGATGCCCCTCTGCCATACCTCCTGCTTTGGACCAGCTGACTTTGTAGTGAAAACTCTACAAACTATGAGCTAAAATGAACATTGTCTTCTTTAATTTGTGGGTGTCAGTTTCTTTGTCCCAGCAATGAGAAAGTAACTGAGACCAACATCCTATCTTCTTCAGACAGAAAAAAAAAAAAAGAAACAAAACAAAACAAAAAACTATAAAGGCTTATAAAATCCCTCACAGTAAGCAGTTAAGATTATTGGATAGTATTTTAGTGAAAGAAAGGAAAGCCAATTGCACTTGTAATTTGTTAGTAATTTGTTAATTATTAGATTTAAACCAGTCACAAAACGGAACCAGTCCACTTACAGAGGCCCTCCCCCACTAACTGTCATACTGAGAATTGAAACTAGAGCCTTTGCACTGAGCTACATCCCCAGCCCTTTTTTATTTTTTGAGACAGAACCTCACCATCAGTAAGGTTCTGTCTCAAAAAATCCTCTCCTCTCTCTCATCTCCTTATTTCTTTTCAAAGGCATTACCTTACAATTAAAAATTTGGACCCCTGAATATGACAGAAAAAATATATATTATGCTTTTTTTCATATTTATTATCCTCTCTTTGTATTATACATGGCTTTTATTAAGCAAATCTCCCATGCACAAAGTTCTAGCCTGCCATGGGTTTTTAGGACCTGGTTTTGAAAAATTAACCTTGTATCGCTCTACTTTTTCTAATGACATAATTTTATTTATTCCTATGTTGCTAATTGCTCAGGTGTGGTACATTTGAGTACCAAATTGTTTATTAAATAGAAATAATATTTGTGAACCAAAAGACATGATCTCAAATTGATGCTTGGTTCTTAATAAGTAGTAACATTAGGAGCAGAAGTGATTAGTAACTAAGGTATTCCTATCATAACACAACTGGTAGATCAGATCATTTATATGAGTGACTTTCAGTGGCACAAAGGGATTTAAGGAAGATGATCTATTTCCATCCATCCATCCACCCAACCCCTTCTTTATGCTGATAATTTATTTTGTGTCACACAATTAAAAGCACATAT
>RJWM01051601.1:0-10373 GCA_004363535.1 Dasyprocta punctata
ATTTACATTTCATTGTTTGGCTATAAGATATTGATACAATCAGACTGATTGAAATAAAGCCAGCATAACAGCAAAATTTAGGGGGAGGAGGGTGGAGGAGCACTCACAGGTACAGCGTAACAAACACAGTATACTAGTGAAACTTTTGAGAGATTATTTCATGGACTGCACATTCAGAATTTTTGATAGTTGAAGCAACATGCTAAAGATGATGTTGTGGTCATTTTTAAGGGTGTTGGCAACAGAAGAGGTGATGGACATGTGATGCTACAAACAAGGTGACACTGAGGTCTGACATCACCAGAGGTATTCGCAGGAAAGTGGCTTTTTCTCTGCTTCCCTTGGCTATGACGTACAAGGGGGTACATTCCTGTAGTCCCATGTATGTGAGAAGTTGTAACAAAAACATTTAGGAACGGAACTCCTAACACAGGGACTCCTGGAGTCAATCCTAACACAAACTATGCTGAACTAGATGAAAAGTTTCCTGTCATGGTTTAGTCCTTGACACCTAAACAAAGAGAAATTACAAATTTTGCAATTATCCTTTAAAATTAGAACAATGAAAGAGGCACATTTAGAGCCTTCTTTCAAAGAGGGAGAAATCAATGATGTACTAGTAACCAATGTTTCCTTCTTTCAACATGACTGTTTATGCTAACAGAAACACTGATTATGATATTTCAAAAATAGAATTATACTATTGGAAAGAAAACAATGGTCAGAAGTGCATTATGCTCAAACTTTCTTTCACTAAATAGTCCTTACTTGTGTTGAAATGTAAATTGCTAACCACAGGAAAAACAGACACCATGGGACTCTAAATCATTCACTGTCTTTAAGCCTAGGGCGATTGTTCCTTGCCCTTCGGAACTTTAAAATTAGGTGTAATACTTTCATCCTCTCTCTCTTTTTCATGAGGTTAACAGCAGTCACTCAGATCCTTTGATTACTGATTTCATTTGGAGTCAGTCGTCATTTTTGTCTCTAGATGCATGTTTTGCTAAGGATTTGAAATACATCCTGGAAAAGTTATTGATCTTACCTTTCTGTGCCAGAGATTATTAGAATTTATATTTTGTGGCAGACACTCTTTGGTCTCTTCTCCGCTGCTCTGCTCCTCAGATATCACACAATTTGCAACAGCGTTTAGCCTTGGTGGTTCTCCATGATTGATGAATTTCAGAACCAAGTTTCCAGAATGTTAAGTTTTCCCTCCTTGGGACCCTTCCAAATTGAAACTGATTTTGACTTATCTCTGGGCCATATTCAAAATGTGTCCAGATATAATCCTGTAGCTCTCACAAAACAAATGCAGAATTTTAGACCAAGTTTATCTGCCTTTTAGTTCTAATATAGAACTGGAGATGAATTTCTCCCCTCTCTCTCCTTAAAAATGAATCTGACTGGCTTTTATTGCATAGAACAGAGCGACTGCTTTTTGTAAATCAGATAAATTCATTGATAGAAGAAAATATTGGTAGAAAATTCAATAATTTTAATAACTGTTTAAACAGAATTAGGCCCTCAAGAATAGTTACAGCTCTAATCCCAGGAGGACCACATCTTCCTATGATTTCTCTCCAGAAACTCTTGAAGAATGGGTAAAATTCCCAGGAATAATTTCTTTCCACACACAAATCTGAACTACTCTTTCTTTTAGATAGCTAAATGATCTTTAACAGTCTGACCCATTAGAAGAAATAACTATATGGCTAGTAAGACAGTAGTTTTGGCCATCAGTCATGACAATCCAACAAATATGATGACCAAATCTTGTTTTCTCAGGTGAAAGAAGTTTGATTCCTTTCTATTTTTATTTCAAGAGATTTCTGTTAATTGACATACAAAGTTCTCACTGCTGTATTTACAATTGCAAATGTAAACTTTATAAAAATATTTTCACAATTAAAATTGGCCAAATATAATTGAGTGCACTCAATTTTTTAAAGAAATTTTGTTTTGTGTATTTGCTTGCTCTCTCTGGGATAACAACTGTTTTACTTGAACTCAAATACTTATTTTTGCTTTGTTGAATTTTTGAAACATTTGCCTGTAATTTATGATGCTTTATTGATAAATATCATCTGAATTGAAAACCTGTTTCCTCCTCAGATACCAGCTAGTCATAATGATGTTTAAATTGGCTTTATAAATGTAATGTATATTGTCATTCATATGTATGGGTTGTGAATCTTCCATTGTTGAAACTAACATATTCTTTATTATGATCTATTCTCATTGGTCAACAGAAATTTGTTAAGGTAATTAAATGGGTTCCTTTAGACTTCAGGGGACAGTTGGACAGGAATAAGGAAGCAGGTGCCTGGAAACATTACCTGAGTCATTGCTCATTAATTAGTGGCCCCAATAATCTCTATTGCTGAATGAGAGACTCCCCAACAAATGCTGCTAAACATATTATTGTGATTTATTAGCAATGATCATCATCAAAATGTTAAGGTTAAGAAAACAATATGGTTTTCTCTCTGAAAGATATTCTTCATTGAAAATCAGGTTAAGCAACAAAAGTTTTCACTTGGCTACATCAATTTCTTATTGCTAATCTCCTGGTGTATTAAATGTATTTATGCCTTCTTGTGGATATAGAGGTCTTCTAAAATGTAAAAGAAAGATTTACTTATGTTAGGAAGAAAGACCATCATGATTGTCATGCTGAAATGTTATTAATGGTTTTCAACTTTATAGCTTCTTTTTAAACTACTACAGTTACCTTTTAACATTCCACAGGGATTCAACTAGAACAATAATGTTGATACGGAATAACAGCATTCTGGATATTCTTTACATTTAAAAACATTTTATATCCAGATAAAATGGCAATAATGGTAATAGTTCACTGTTCCTACTACAACATAATGTGATACATCTTTTCTTCTGTGTGTTCAACAACTGAGATTTGGAGACCAAATCTAGAAAGTTAGCAGGTGGTGAGAAGACAGTATTTGAGACCTGATCTTCCAAGGTCAGTAAAGACCCAGAACATGTGGGAACTTTTCTGCAACATCCTATACCTCTGATAAGTGCAGTAAACTGTGTGTCAAAAGGAGAGCCACTGCAGGTAAAAGACTCCTATGTTTCACAGAAAGCAATTGAGCTACCATAGGTTGTGACTACTTTTGATGGCTGATACTGACAGAACTAAGAGGTCCTATAGGTAGATCCAAATGCTGAGGAGAGTTAACCAAACTTGACAGATAATAAGTTAATTTCATAATATAGATTTCAATTTAAGTTGGTCTTGAACATTCAGCACAAAAGTACAACCAACAGACACGTTAGATGAAGTCCTAATAATAAATTTGATATAGGAAAGGGCTCCAGTCACTCACACCTCATGGCAGGTTCCAGTTACATCAGTAATTGAGCAGTGTTGTGGGCCATAAATAATAAATTACAGTAAAACCTATAAGAATTCTTAACTTCTACACTAGAACATAACTTCTGGCTGAGGACCATTAAATCAGTTCTCTGGGATCAAGTCCTGTAAAAGAATATATAAACAGGAAAGTAAGATGGCCCAGTATGCTACATAACATTTTCCTGGTTGATATTGTTTTATTTAGGATGTTTTAATCTTCTTCGTTTAGCTTTGGTAATTCATATGTATCTAGGAATCTGCCCATTTGTTCTGAATTTTCCACATTTCTAGAATACAAGCTCTTAGAGTAGGTATAGATGAACTTTTGAATTTCTGCTTAATTTTGTGATTTCACACTTTTCATTCCTAATTGCACAGAATTGTCTTTACTTTCCTATTTTTTATAAGGTTTTTTTTACAAGCATGTCAAGTTTACTGAATCTTTTAAAGAACTAACTCTCTGAATCATTGATTCTTTGTATTGCTTTGTTGATCTCCAATGAAATAATTTCTGTTATAATTTTATAATTTCCTCCCTCATATGTACTTTGGAATTGGACTGGTCTTTGTGGAGCAGTTTGAGGATCATTAAGTTGTGTATGTGTGCTTGCTCTGTTTTGCAGGTATGGGTACTCACTGCTTAATTTTCCCTCTTACAATTCCTTTAATTGTGTCCCATGATTTCTAGCATGTTTTATTATCATTACCATTTAATCGTAGGCACTGTCTTATTACCTTTTTTCCTTTTCTTGTGTCAGGAATCAAATGTGCCTTAATTTCATCTGTGATCCATTGTTAGATCAGGAGGGGGTTAGGCCATGTGCTTATGAAGTTCTTGTGGATTCTTTGTAACTGATTTCAATTTTACTGCATTAATACCTCAGTATATGAATGGGGTAATTTCAATTCCTTTATAGATCTTAAGCACATTTCATGAGCTAGTATGTGGTCTAATTTGGAGAATGTCCCAGGTAAAGTTCAGAAGAATGGGTATTCTGATGTAACACTGTAGATACCCACTGAGTCTATGTGTTTAAATGTTTGTTTCACTTTTAACATTTCATTGTTGATATCTTTTCTAGTTGATAACTTTTGTATCATGGGAATTGAGATTCTACAGTACAACTCTATCAGTTCTTATTCTTTTTTCATATCTGTTAATATTTGTTTTACATAGTTTTGGGCACTGGTGTTTGTTTCATGTATATTTATAATTTTTAATCTCTTCCTCTTGTGTTGTTCACTTTAAAGTAATGTAGTGACTTTCTTGGTATCTTCCAATCAGTCTTGGCTTGAAATTCCCCTTGTCTACAGATAGAATACCTTTCCCTGATTTTTTCCAGGTTTTTGTCTCAAAGAATATTGTTTTCCATCTTTTGACTTTCATTGTATGAATTTCTTTTTGAATTAAATATCTTTCCTCCTAATCCTTTAGAGAACTCTTTCCAGTCCTCATCGTGGTGCAGAAGAGTTTATGATTAAAATCCCAGGGAGAAGTTATTGGAATTTAACCACTTAATTCCAATCTACTGCTTCCAGTGCAACCCATGGTGAAAACATAGACATTGAGACATATATACAGTTGTGGGGATCCAAGGGCTTCTAAGTGCAGCCAAGATGCTGTTCACCAGAACAATGGCCTTGCACAAAGCCCAAACTGAGTTTTAATAATTCTCCATGAAAGGCATGGCTTGGGGGATGAGTGTCAGTGAGAGTGGCAGGATATATGTGACTGGCATGACTGGTGAGCTGGGCTACGTCAGAGGTATGAGATCAATGCTACAAAAAGCAGAGGGCAAGAAATGCAGTGAGAGTAATCTGCATAACATAACTGAGGTAGTATCTAATAATTTGTGGTCAGTGCTTCAGTTCTGATACACAATCCTGTTTTCACTGGGAAGTCACAGCCTCGGTCTGAAGGCTTGGTCCAGCTGACAGCGTGAAGCATGGCTCTCCATCCCACCCATCTCAACCATATATCTGGGGAATCACTCGGTAGGAAACACTGACCTGTCACTTTGTCTTAAAGATTATACATCAGCTCCTTAACCAGACCAATTTACATTGCTTAAAGCCAGTTGAAGGGACAAAAAATAACCTAACCAGCTCTGTACATGTCAATGCACAGAGACCATGGCCAACTTTATCCAAACTGGAGATAGTTGTTTCTCTTTTCAAGGAAAGCCAAGGAGAGTCATCTTTGGTTCCCCACATATCCCCTATTGTTTTGTTTTGAAATTCTTTATCACCATATTTTTTGCTCTAAATATAAAATAATGTGCTTCCTACAAGTGTAATAATTTTGGATCTTTTTTCCTCAATCCATTGTGTCACTGGGTCTTTTAATTGGTGAACTGAGACATTTACCATTAATAGTTATAATTGAAATACATTGACTTTTCCATATCATGTTGTTTGCCTGTTGTTGGGTTTCCCCTTATTTTCCTCCCCTCTATTTAATTGTTTGCCTTGCCTGATGGATGATTTCTTGTGGGTTTCATGGAGTTGTAGTCTTTGTAATCCCTTGATAGCATGTTTTTGAAAATACATTAGAGTGCTGATTTTGTGGTCATAAATTTCCACTGATGTTCTTTGTCCTAGAAGTATCTCATTTCTCCATTAATTTTGAAAGATAGTTTTATGGGGTATGTCAATCTTGGTTGGAAGTTGTTTTCTTTAGAATTTGAATTACTTTCCTGCAAGTTCTCCTTTGAAGGTTTGTCCTAAGAAGTCAACTTTGACTGATAAGTTTTCCAACATAGGTCATATCTTTCTTTTTCCTAGCAAATTTTAAGATTTTATAATTGTGTTGAGTTTCTGGAATCTTGATTATGATACACCTGGCTGTAGATTTTTTTGGATCATCTCTAATAGGAGCTGAATAGACCTCAATTATCTTTGTATCAAATTGCTTTTCCTTACCAGTGAAATTTTCTGCCATAACTCTGAAAAATTTATGTATGTAATTAGCACTGTTTCTTGCTTTTCCATTGACTCTAATCAATCTTAGTTTAGTCTCTGCATCATCTAGCAGCTTTCTGGTTGGCATTTTGTAGTCTGTTGCCTTTTTTTTCTTTTTTTTTTTTGCAGCACCAGGGATTGAGCTAACAACCTCGTGCCTGCCACGCAGGCGTTTAAGCCACTGAGCCAAACTCCTGGCCCTAGTTTTTTGTGGCAGGGCCCCATTATGTAGGTCATGCCAGCCTTACGCTTGCATTGTAGCACTTCTAGAAAAATGGTAGAACAGTAAGCAGCAGCAGCAGCAACAACAACAAAATGAACCCCTCTAAGATTTAAAAAAACCCAGACACAGGAAATTAATGTAAGAGAAAAAAAAAGTTTATCCTTTGAACCCAGGAAGATTCTACATTTATCTTCTGGCTACTGAGTCACTGATCTCAAGAAAAGAATAGCGGATCTACACAGGTATATAGAAAGCAGGAGACTCCAGAGAACTTCATGCAAAACATGGCAGTGAAACAGGCCTATAGTTCGTGTTGATATAGCTATTATGTGAGCAGTGAAAGTGTCTGAAGAGAGGGGAAAACAGAATAAAGGACAGGTTTGACTTGATTTGATTTAAAAAATTCATAGAATTCTTACAAAAAGGAGAGTTTCCCTCTGCCATTCAATTTACTGAGTAGTAAAGTCCACTAGTGGTATTACTGGAAGTGTGATTAAAAGGACAATTAGAGAAAGAGCAAACAGGACCTAAAAATCCATGAGAAAGCAGTATTACCATAAATATGTCCCATCAAGATTGTTACACAAGAGACAGCACCTGAATACAATAGACATGACATATTAAAGTAGTATAATTATCAATGACAAAATCATCGTTTATGTTAGACACTGACAAACTGTGGTAACTATTAACTTTGTACCTTAAGCCATGGGAACAAAATCTCTAGTTATATAACTGAACCTATCGTAAATTGGGAGCTTGACTGTAATCTGTTTCGCTTGGTAGAGTTTCTACCCTGTGGTAGAGAAACTTAAGAAGCATGGTGGATAATGAAGAATTCACTGAAGACAAATAAAGTAGAAGCAATGTTGGAGGGCAAAGAATCATCACTCAAACTTTATAAATTAGAGAATAGGGCAGAAGAAAAAACATGAAGAATTAAGCAAGGGATTATCAAAATTAACCAAAAAAAATTAGTGACATTATAGGCTTATATGAAAATGTGATTAAATCCAGAGAGATAAATTGAGGAAAGGGGGAAGTGCTGTTTTAATTTGCATTTCTCTAATCACCAGTGATGTTGGACAGTTTTTTCCCATATATATATTTGTCACTTATACTTCTCCATCACTGAAGGGTGCTTTCCTCTCAGATTCCTATTTTTGGAGTGGTTCTTAGAATTGGGGGGGACCTGATATTTTTCAATTCTTTATATGTTCTGAATACAGTTTCTCTGTCTGGGGACAGTTGGCTAAAATGCTCACAGGACTGTGGGGAAAAATAAGCCTTCTCCACCCTTGGTGACAGTTCCCAGTAGTACATCCACTGTGGAAATCAAAGTAGAGATTCCTCAGAAAGTTTGAATTGAAGGTCCCATTCAATCCAGTTATTTCCCTCTGATATTCTCCCAGAGGAACTGAAAATCTACCACTGTAATATAGGTGGACCCATGTTAACTGCAGTTCAATCTGTAAATAGCTAAATCTTGGAAACAGGCAAAATACCCATTAACCATGGAGTGGATGAAAAAGATGTGGTATTCTTATACAATGGAGTATTAATTAGCTTAAAAAGAAGGATGAACTTGGAAATTTCTTGAGTAAATGAATGCAATTTAAGACAAGATTCATAAATGTAATTAATCAGACTCATCTGTAAAAATGCCATATTGTCTCCTTAGCATAAAACACTGAATGAGTAAATAAGATCCAAATGTACAATAGGTATTGTGAAAGGGAAAGAAACAAAGAAACAGCTCAAAAAACAGAAAGAAGAAAGGAAAAAAAGAAAGAAGGGAAAAGATATATTTGATATACTACTGATCTCTATTAGTTCATCAAGAAGAACAGTTCATGCTTACATTGATGTTTGATCAAGTTTTTTCCACACTTACATATTGTAATCTGAACTACTTTGAAGATACAAAAGCACAATATATTAACCAGTTGTATTTTCATATGAAAAAAGGAGTAGATTAGAACAAAAATAATGAAAAGACACAAAAAGGAAAAAAAGAACAAACAAAGAAAGAAGACAAGTGAAATAAAATGTAAAAAAAAGATCAATTCCTCCAGTGGCCACTGAAAGCTCAAAGCAATTGAATAACACTACCAAGATTTTAGTTGAGTTTCTGCTGTGTGCAAAGGTGATCTTGGTCTCCACATGTGGGGACCAGGGCCAGAGCCTTCTACCAGGACTTTCTATATGTCCCTCAGCTGTTTGCCAACTGCTTGCCCTGTTTCTCTAGGCATTTCCCTCTCCGTTGCTGTTTTGCTTTCAGACACAGCCATTGTTCTGCTCCCAGTGCCATACAGAGTTGCCATCTCCTGGATCTTGCTCCGTTTTCTGTGGTCTCTTTCACTGACAAGTGTCTGTCCTTACAAGTTGTTTGTTGCAGGGTAGGGTGAGACAATTTAATATGGTGTGACCCTCTGCTCATGCAGATGGCTTCCAAATTTGTTCAGCATCAGTTCTTATTCTTATTTTATGGGAGGAGAGCTAATCTTCCACTCACTGTTTTCTGAAGTCTGCCGCCACCATCACCCACATCTGAAGTAGAGAAAATAGTCCTCAATTTCACTGGGATACAGAAGAGACTTACTAAGTTAACAGCAATTCTGAGCAAGAAGGGCAGTAGAAGGACATAAAATTCCTGATTGGAAATTACACCACAAAGCTACTGTGATAAAGTCAGTAGAGGATCAGTGGAACAGATTAGAAGATGCCAATACAACTGCAAACCCTCAACCAACTTAGTTTTGACAAAGTGGCCAAATATGTTCACTAGAAGAAAGATAAGCTCTTTAATAGACGATGACAGAAAAGTTGGCTTTCTACCTGCCAAAGAATAAAACTGATGCATGTCTGTCAGCATGTACTAAAGTAGAGTTAAAATGGTTCTAAGTATTAAAACAGTAACACTAACACTAAAGGAAGAGAAAATAGGTAGAAATCTTGAAGTCGTAAGTGTGAGTAGAAAGTTTATGGAAAAAACCCCCACATTCCATGGAAAATACTTCAAAGAATAAAAAACTCAGATCTCGGCTCATTAAAAAGCTTATGCATATCAAAAGAAATTGCCAACAGAGAGAAACAACAATAGATAGATTGGAAAGTAATTCAGCCAATTCCCCTTGGACAAAGACTTATATGTAGAACATATAAGATTGGCAAAATTAGAACCCAGAATTGAAAGACCTGGTTCAAAATGAGCATCTCACTCCTGATTCACTCTGCCTGTGTTTCTTTTTATTGGTGAACTGAGGTCCTCTACATTAATGCTTATGGCCAACATGTACTGCCTCATCTCCGCCATGCTATTTTCCTGAGGTTGGAAAGCTACTCAACTATAAAGGAAGATAACCTCGAGGTTCTTGTAGGTTAATGGATACCATTTAAGATCATGCTCATGGGTGAAATGGTTCATAGTCACATGGGTGAACATCGTGTTTTCTCCTAGTATAAAATCTAAAAGAGTTAGTAGGATTCCTAATACACAATACATATTGTGAAAGTGAAAGGGGAGGAAATGTCAAAAAAGCCATTGTTAATCTATTATCATGGTTTGAATCCTGTTCATTGTTCTGTTTAGTTTGACTTCATTCTGCTTTGGTTTGTCTAATTTTTTTATATTTGATGGCATGGACAGCTATTTCAAAGATAATAAAATACATTATGGTAGCCATTACTGATTTCTTATTACCCTGTCATGAAGTCCTATATTGCTTTCATTGTTTTGTGTTGAGTGATTTTATTCTATTTTGATTTGTTTGATTGTATTATGTCTGATGACATAGGTGACTACTT